>JAPMOQ010046677.1:0-17353 GCA_026543055.1 Argiope trifasciata
CATTATTAAACATTCCACAATATTAAACAATATTGTACATTATTAAAGATTCCACAATATTAAACAATATTGCGAATATGTATCAACGTTACACAATATTGTGCGGTATTATATGATACTAAACAATATTCACCATTATAAAACAGTATTGAGAGTATTGATAAACGTGTTACAATATTGTCGATATTATGTGACAATACACAATATTCCCCAATATGAAATAACATTGCGAATAGATCAACATCTGACAATATTGTGCGATACCATATGACATTAAACTATATTCTACTGTATTAAGCAATATTGCGAATATTGATCAACGTCATCGAATACTGTAGAATATTGTGCGATATTAAACAATATTCCGCAATATTGCGAACATTGATCAACGTCATACAATATTGTACAATATTGTGGGATATTATATGATATTAAACAATATTGAGGAATATTGATCAACTTCATACAATATTGTGCAATATTTGTGTGCTAGTAGCTGTGAGTCACCTTTCGCTTCTCTCCACATGAATATGTCCCATATGTGTGCACTGCAGGAAAAATAACTCATTTCCTGCGTACAGAAGCAGTTTTAGAACCAGGTCTATCGGCTATACTTAGAACTAAAGAACGCAGTGACGGAGAAATAGGAACTTTTAGGCATGTTTGCCCACTATTTTATAGATTCCCTTAAAATTTCGGCCTTCCACTACATCGCAACAATGTGGTCTTTGACTTATTCTTATCTGTAGGTCTGGGCAGCTGTGTACGGTAATAAATATTAAGATATCTGATTACGTTCAAAGGAAATTTTTTTAAAAATTGGATGTCTTAATTTTTTTTTAATGATGGCTTTTAGATGTGTTGCCAATTATAATACAACATACTACAAATATAAATAAAATATTTGAAAATATATCTTGGGAATATTTGTAGTAAATGTTAATGAGATTGAACCAAAACGGTTCACACTCTACATAACATTGCAACGCAGTCATCCTATTTTTCTTTGTACACAAGTTATAGAATACAACGATGAATGAACCAAAAATCTAGGAAAAATTTTGAGATGCAAAGAAGTAAAGGGTAAAAGCATACGTATACATGCATTCTTTTCCATTCATTCACTAATTTTTCTCAAAACATCTATAAATGAAACAGTATTTCACCAACAATAAAACGTTTGGTTCATTTCATTGTCCATACCATTTAAAACACGCGCTCAAATATCTATGTAAATACCTCTATTGGCTTTTGAGATATCATGCTAACAGTTGTGAATTTTCATGAAAATTGACATTTTGAGAAAACGGAAGACAAATTTTTTGCTGAAAATTCCCCTGGCCAGGCTCTCCTTTTCCTTGAAAAGATGAACTGTTTTAGAAAGAGCTACAGAAATAAAAATTTAAAAATCGCGAATGCAGTCGATACCCAGTGTTTTTAACTTTGCCGGATACCTTAAAATACAACGAAAATAGGCTTTCACTCATAAAAATAAAGAAATCCGCCAAATTCACTTTCAAACTGTTGTTGTTTCTTATGGCTATTGCCAATTTTATGATTTCAAGCCTATAGGGAGCGTCTCTTGTTTTAGTAGCGCCCACTACGGTCAAGAGTACGATTTCGCTACTCACTCATCACTCATTCGCTTACACAACCCCTTTTTACAGGGTGGGACATTTACATCTCTCACAGTAGGAAAGAGGAACCATGCCCGAAGAGGGACTCGAAACCAAATTTTATGCATCCAGTTATTTAAGATTGTTTGTTATCGTATCGATCTGATAATAAGAGAAATATAAGAGTCGCGGTCCATTTTCATTTCTTAATCGTTAGGTTTACCTTATTTCTTAGTCGTTCATTCTACAAGTATACTTTATTCATTGAGTAATAAGGTTGCTTCCATTCTGTTTGCATTCTCAAAAACACCGATCGCGGCGAAGGCGGCTGATGTCAAAGTTCTCGGCGATATCCTTGAACAACATACTTTAGGCAAAGTTGTAATAAGATCTATTTTACTTTTTTTATGAGTCCATTGGACGGTATTTACAAAGGATATTGGGTAGGATACCTAGTGGAATCCTTGTATTATTATGCATGTACTTATTAGATCAGCGAATATAGGAAAAAAAAGTTTAGCCGCGAATATAGGAATTGGGTTGCATTTTTTTAAATCCGCGAATAGTGAAAACGGGAATGAAGGAAGCGCGAATAAGGAGCTTTTACTGTAGTTCAGACTTTCCTCTTTCCAAAAAAGTTTATTTTTTCTAGAAAAAGAAAGGCCTTTCATCCATGGTCACATATTTATCAGCTAATTTGTCTTTAGCTTCCATTTTAATTTTCGTAAATATTCTTTACCATTAACACGATACCTCAAGAACTAACAGAGGCATTTACATAAAAATTTCAGCTTATGTTTTAAATGACATGGACAATGAAATGCAAGAAAATTTCATTGCTGGTGTAATTTTTTTCATATATATATATTTTTAGAAAATAATAAGTTGTGATTATTTGGAAAAATTGTATATATACGTATATTTTTATCCATCACTTCTTTGTATCGCAAAATTTTTCTTATATTCTGCTTCGTTTCATTCATCATTACATTCTATCACTTGTGTGCAAAGAAAAATAGGATTGCTGCGTTAACATTTTGTGTAGAGTGTGAACCGTTTGGGTTAAGTTTCACGAAAATTTACTACACATTTTCCCATTTCTCAAAATATATTACATTTTTAGATATTTTTTTTTGTATTTATAGTGTTTATAATTGTCGGTTACCTGAAATATATTTTTTAATGTACACGGAAGGTCTTTAGATGTTTTAAACAAAAAATAATCCAAAACAAAAATTAAGAACGTTACTTTAAGGAAATATTTATTACACCAGTAAGTAATTTTGAACCGGGATTTCATACGGAACATTCATCTAGACATATTTCAAGAAGTGTTTTCCTCCTCTCACTATTTTTGATTATTTTTCGAGATTGCTTTGAATCTTTGAGAAGCACAATCGACCGATGTTTTTTTAAGAGCGAAAGAATTTTCCAGCTCATCCGAAGAAGGATTATCTCTTCTTAAAGTCTTAAAACAGAGTTTGAAGGATTTACTCTCGGAAAGTTAAGACGAGATGTTGTTTCTCGGCTTCACCTTGCTTCAAACAGGATTACCGCTATTATATTTCCAGCGAAACGGGAGAATTCAATCATTTCGAGTCACAAAGCGTCCGTGCGAATTCCGATGAAACGTGCTGACTTTACTTGGTAATGGTGAATAAGAATTCTCTCAGTTATTAAATTCAAAGAATAGATTTGTTTGTAAATAATCTTATTTCATTATTTTAACTCAGGAGGCGCAAATCACTAAAATGGAAGAAATTAAACGTGGTTAAATTAAATTTAGTATTATGAAATACACATTGCAAGTAATAAAAGTTTCTCAACCTCAATCTCGGGCAGTAAAAACAGCATTTATGGTTTAGTTTATTTATATTAACGACACGTTTTGAAGAAACACTATTGACGACTTTTGGGACGAACCTCGTCATTTTGAACCATGGTCAGATGACGAGGACGACACCTGAACTGGCAATCGCCTCTCTGCACCAGTGGGAGGACGTTCGGCCTCGACGGATTTAGCGTGCACCAGACCCGCTTGCTCGGTGGTTCTTCGATGGAATCGAGCCTCGAACCTGCAACCCTCCGGTTTTGAAGCCGAGACCTTACCACCAGACCACCTGGGTCTCTTAAAAATACTGACATTACAAGTAAAATATATTGTTGGCCATAATAGAGCATTCATACTTCTTCTCGTATACATCCGACCAACTCGCCAGCACTGAACGTAGCAGTATCGACAGGATTTGTGATGCTCGACTGCTGAATAAGTATTGTCCAGCCTTACATAGACCGATCCGTCAAATTAGTTTTCCTTTCGGGGTAGTAAATGATTGCCTTCCACCCCATCTACCAACTCTCAAATATTGGAATGAAACTGTCCATCTTTAACATCGTATCCTTCAGAGTTTTGAGATGACCAGGTACCATCAGTACTGTACTTGAGTCCATTATTGACAATCTTCAGGTCATTACTTCACTCTGAGACCTCCATACATTCCATTCAATAGTGGTAAGCCGTACCCATTTCCCCACAAATGCAGTTATTTTCTTGCGTTCTTCCAAATCTTGGGAAATAAGCCAGAAATCTCACATATTCAGATATTAGAGCCTTCATACTGTATTTGTTTTGAAATATTTTAAATCGAAATGGATCCTCATGACATAATATAAGAAATTTAATAGATAAAAAAGGTCTTTTATGCACTCATAGTGTAAACCACGATAAGTACCAGAAAAACATTCATAATCCCAATAAAAGCTTTGTTGAGGGGGCTGCCTACTTTCTGAGTTGTTTCTGATCCATCATTTTCGTAAACATCATCCTTTATGCGCCACTTCGAGTGACAGCAAACGCTAAACTGATGGATGGTTTTTCTGTGTCGGAAGCGCATAGAGCGCATTTGCCTGGAGTAAAATAAACAGTTTACTTTTATTAAGAAAAACAATGAGGTGTTTATCAGCTCAAACCGATTTTGAACGCGGAAAACGCGCCAAAGGAAATGTTCCTCTTCAAGGCGTGTGATATCGTTTGGATGCTGATTATTTGACCATTTAGTTCATTCGTATTAAGTAGGGTCATTTTGTGTGTCACATATAAATAAGTAATATAATTTTTTGAAAAAAATTCATCTCTACTTATTTTTTAAATATTATTTATAAATATATCTATCATAAATTATTTATGATCTCGTTGTCGTGTAGCTTGGTGACAAACTTGCTGTTATTTGGTGACGAAATAGTAATGACAGGAAAAATTAAATCAATGAATGAGAATGTGAAAAAAAACTGTATTAACATCGAGTGTCATTCATTACAAGTTAAAAAAGTGGATTTGAAATTGAGTAGAGAATATAAAATTTTATATATACATAAAAGAATTCTTTATTGAAATAATAATCTTATGTTTTCTAATTTTATAGGATGATCTTACTGCATTCACTTTCCAGCTGTGTTATTTTTGGTAACATTAGTCGATTTAGCAAGCCAATGTAATTGATTGATTTCAATTCCAGAAATTGTCCTAGAGTGAGACATTGCGCGCCAATTCACAGGCTTCACTCGACTCTTATCGGCAGCGTCCAATCGATTCTCTGCAACACATGAGTCTTGTGATGCCTTTTAACCCACGCAACATCTGCTGATATATATTATGCATTTTATCGGTTTGAATCATTTATTAGAAGTTTATATATATATATATATATATATATATATATATATATATATATATATATATATATATGTGTGTGTGTGTGTGTATATATAGATAATATTCAAATATTAATTCATGAATTAAATTTTTATAGTCATTTCTACTTGATCGCCAAATCTATCTATAAGTAGCCAAATGGCCGCAAAGTTTGTCGTCAAGCTCTGAGATGACTCAATGACTCACTCGACACCCGATTATAAATAATGTAAATAATAATAATGTTATATATATATATATATGTGTGTGTGTGTGTGTGTGTTTATATATATAATATTCAAATATTATATATAAATCCATCCATCCATATGTGTGTGTGTGTGTGTGTTTATATATATAATATTCAAATATTAATTCATGAATTGAATTTTTCAAGTCATTTCTACTTGATCGCCAAATCTATCTATAAGTAGCCAAATGGTCGCCAAGTTTGTCGTCAAGCTCTGAGATGACTCACTCGACACCCGATTATAAATATATATATATATATATATATATATATATGTTATTCTGTGTTCTATCTGGGAATAGCGTGAATGTGGCCCCCTGTAAGAAGGGGTTGTGCAAGCGAACGCGAAGCATGAAGTAGCTGAGTCGTACTCTTGGGCTTATTGGGCACTACTGAAAAACAAGAGATGCTCATTTAGGCTTAAAATCGATGACAGCGATTATTTGACAAGTGCCATTGGGTACAATAACAGCACAACTACTAAACTTAACACATGAGTACTTCTTGAAAGGAATTGAAATATATTTTTTTCATTCATTACTTGTCAATGTTAGCATTTTAAAGTTTGATAGAAAACATTCAATAAACTATTGGAACTGTCAGACGAAATATGGAAAGCCAGCCTAACATAATATCATGGTTCGAGATCATTCTCCTTACTTAGAATAATTTCATCATTTTTAGATAGTCGCCTTATAGTATTTTAAAACTGTCTGTCTCATATACAAAACGCTAATGCATAGCTCTGAGAAATCGCACTGATTACCCTTCGACGAAAGACAAGAGTTAAACGTAAAAAAATATTCTATGGACATTTCAAAATAGTCCATTGAACATCGGCATAATAGCACACTGACTGCGTTTAAAACAAGGGTTATCGACCCCATTGGCGATTTCTTTTTTAAAATTGTTCTTTCTTATAGTCCAGACTTTCCTCTTTCCAAAACAATTTATCTTTTCTGGGAAAAGGAAGATCAGACCTATCATCCAGTGTAATTTTAAACAAAACATATTATTTAGTCATATAAAGAATAAAGACTTTGTTAATAAAAAGACTGTAAAGAATTAATTTTGTCTGCATGCTTAATAAGTAGAACAAATATAAAGTTATCAAAAGAACCCTGTTGTAATGCATAAAATACTATGTTAAAGGAATGTGAATACTAAATAATGTATAATAGATTTCACTGGATTAAAAAAACAATATTTTATAGGGACAGCCGTTAGCTAAAGATGACTATAAACAGTTCAAACATATTTCTTTCGTATAAACAGTAAAGAGGAAATTTATTTGCTAGGTTTTACCCATTGGGTCATCTATTTCTCTGAATTGCAGTCTCTTGTTGAGGTAAAATTTGTGTCAATTACTTCATTCATTGGTTTGAAATCTAATAAAGTGATATTTAAAAAAATAATGTTATGAAATAATTTAATAATTATTAAAAAACTAGCTGTTACCCGCCACGTTGCTGCGGCAGAAGAAATCCTCTTGGAAATATCGTTCAGAATTTGAAATTGTTCTCTTGCTTAGGTAAGGAGGATATTTATATTTTTCTTGCCGGCATTCATTGAAATAGAAGGATGTATAGAAGAGAAGCATAAAAGGTATTTATTCTATTTTTATTATTCCATTCCACAAAAAAGTATTTATTTTCAGATCTTAGATTTGTGTATTCTTTTAGAGTTGTAAGGTTTGGTGACGTTTCAGAAGGGTCATGAAGGAAACGAGAAATTCGTTCAGAATTCTCAAATTTAATTTTAGAAAATGTGATTAAAATATTTTCTTTAAAAATAAATTAAACATAGAAAATATATTTGTACTATGTCATCTTTAATGTAGTTGAAAAGATAATTTTCTGAAAACCAAGAAGGTGCAAAATTATTTGCACTATAGTATTTTCGGAAGTTATTGAAAAAAAAATGTTAAAATTTTATTAAATGTTGTGTTAAAATTTCAAACCTATAGGATGGGTTCCCCTGAAACTTTCTCGCACTTTCACTAATAAAACGATTACGTCAGAGAAAGAGTTGCATTGCATTTACGTGCAATAGCTGCGAAATTTGAACGTCTAGTTTGAACTGAGCATCATTGCTGAATCTGTTGCGTCTAATTGGCGGGTCATTGGGTGGTGAATCCATGGTTCATAGATGCGGTCAATACATCCTAAAGTACATTTAATACTTTAGATGACTGTATTGTGCCTATAACCTTCGCGTAAGTGCAAGCAATAGGGTGTCGGAAGTTTTATCGGAATAGAATGTATATAAATTATTTATATCATCCTTTTTCAAAATATTGTTTTTTCATGTATAATAAAGATTCCTAATTAACAATGAATTTTATTGGAAATGAAAAAAAAACTACAAAATACTAATTATCTTTTACTAGCTGGTCCCCGGTGCTTTGCTGCCGCAGAAGAAATAATCGTAGAAATATCTTTTGGAATTTGAAATAGAGTCTGACTTAATTAAGAAGGATAGAAAGAAGAAAATTTATTTTCTTATCGGAAGTATAATTATATATAATTATAATTATTAGGTATAATATTGTAAATGAATACATCCATTGAAGTTGAATGATATTTAAAAGAGAAGCGTAACTCATTTTTATTTTATTGTTGAAAAGCTTTATGTAGGCAGCATTTTTTTTGTTTTTCTGTCTTCAGAAGAAATAAATTAATTTCTAGACTGTCCGACTCGTAACATTCCAGCACACAACTGTTTCTGTGAAAAAACTGCCGTGTCTCCTGGGCAATTCGACACTTATCCTCGGTGAATGAATGGTGTCCTTTAAACCTTCTTGCGCATTCCCAAATAAAACTATTACTGTTTTTCCATCACAAGAACTCTGCTAGACGATCGTCTATGTTTATGGCGGACATCATAGAAACCGGCTTTGTTAGGGAAGATCCATTTTGAAAGGGTGGAATCGAACGGAAGTCTTGTGGAGTATTCTTGTTCTTGGCGTCAATTGTAGCGATAAGAAAAACTCTTTGCTCGTTCGTTTTCTCGCTTTAGTCGCAGTTGCACGATCTTCATATTCGCTTAGCTTACTTCTTTTATATTTTATTAATCATTTCTTTGGTTAATATTTAACTGCATATAATTATTTTTTTTCTCTTAATAACATATAAATTTAAATCAAATGAAATAATTACGATTAATTATATTATTGCTTTTATGTTAAATTAGATGCGTTTGCTGCGGATAATTTTATATTATTAACATATAAATTTAAATCAAATGAAATGATGATGATTCATTTTTTATCTTGCATGATTTTACTTCTTAATTTTTTCTTCTTGCACAGTCGTTAGACATGCAAATAATTATTCAGTTTTTCTATTTGATTTGCTTTTCACTTTGTAAATTTGTAACAAAAATATCAGATATTTTCAATACTCCGAGTACGCAAATAAATTTTTATCTTTTTGATTTTTTTTTCAATTTGTTTTCAACTATTAAATGTATAAATTATATCGCCAGTTTGGCGCTAAACGTGCCAGCTTGAGAAACTAGAATGAATTTCTACCTCCGTGAAATGAACTCTTCCTACAGTAACATGTTTCTATGACGCCGCCGTAAACATAGACGATTGTCTAGCAGAGTTCTTGTGATGGACATACAGTACCTCGGATAAAGACTTGCACTGCATTTACGTACAATTGCTACGAAATAATAACGTCTGGCTTGAAGTTCACATTTTTACTGAATCTGGTGTGTCTCTTTGGTGAATTATTTGGTGGTTAATAGATACGATAAACCGATTTGAAAATATCTTTTATACTTTAGATGATTATATTATGCCTATAGCCATCCCGTAACTGCAAGTAATAAGTATTCAAAGTTTTATCGAAATCGGATGAGCGGTACGGTAGTGAATAAGAGAAAAACATTCATTTTTATTTATATAGTTATATATATAAGACGCAACGTTTCCATAAACGGCTGGAAAGTTTAAAGAAAACAGCATCAATAACGCTCTTTCGGAAACCAACATGTACAGCAAACTGAGGTGGTTGCAAAACCCAATTTGCAGGCAGGAATTGCAAGCTTACTCGTTCGCTGTAACCTAATCCCTGGAGTGACTTGATTTAGCAACAACGTGTCTTGTGCTTTGATCCATTCACCCAAAGTCTTTTGAAAAGATGTAAGCGGCTCAGCTTGAAACAGTGATTAAAATCGATGCAGCTTTCCGTCGAAGGAGTGTCATTAAATGGAAATGGCCAGCTTCCCGAGAAGGGATTGAGCGGAATTCTCCGAAAATCACGTCAATGTCGATATCGGGAAAGAGAGGGGTGGGGAGGGAAGAACATTCGATAAAACAATGGTTAGGTTTTAAAAATGATTTCTGAAAGCCTCTCAACTTTTCCTGGTTTTACGAACTGCGGACGAGCTCTCAACTCAAACATTTTTTAAATATGTTTAGTTTTAATTATTCTAGCGTCCTGTTTTAAAGCAGCACTAGGGCTATTTTGGGACTGTCATTTTGAACCACGGTCAATTGACGAGGACGACACCTGAAGTGGCACCCCTCTCTCCACACTACGTTTGGCCTGACAGATTGAACGTGCAAGAGACCCCTCACACGACGGTTCTTCCGTGGAAGCGAGTCTCAAACCTGAAACCCTCCGAACCCGAGTCCTTACTACCAGGCCACCGCGGCCCTTTTTTAAATATGTGTTTTCGAATCCAGGGCTGTCTGAAAGGGGGAGATATTTCAAAATCTCGAGCTCAGTATTTTTTGAAGATTAAATTATTTTTATATACTTCTTATAAATGAAAGTAAAAAGTGGTTATTACGATTATTAGTAATTAAGGATTTTAATTAATAAGTAATAATTATAATCAGGTAGTACAGCGAGTTCATGTTTGAATTTCATTCTAATGAAGGTAATTTTTATTTAATTATTTTAATAATATTAATTAGGTAATTTTTTTATGTAAGACTTCAGCAATTATACAGTTAGAAATATATTTTTTTTATATCTCTACTGTTATGCTGATTTCCTTATGTTTTCAAGAAAACAATATCAAAGGTAACAATTTTTAAATAAAGTATGAGACTACAATTAGAGTTTGACTGTTTTTCAAACCCAATTTTAAGAAACCGGTTTTTAAAGTAAATTTATCTCATTGGAAATCTGGTTTTTAAATTAAGGAAACCGGTTTTCTGGAACGCATAGATACTGACTTACCATCACGAGAAAAACCCTACAAATAGGGGTCAGTCGGCTTAAAAACGAGTTATATTACTTTTTTGGGATGAAGGAAAGGGCTGTATTTCTTTTGTTGCCTAAAGAACGGATTAGAAGTATCAGTATCATTTGAAGTATCACCGGTTAGAAGTCTCATTTTGCCATGTACATGTTAATTTGATGGATCAACTAAATTATATCAGAATTTTTGAGTAAATTAATTTTACTTATATATTCAGTTAGTAATCGATGCCAGGTAAATAATTTTGCGTATTATGCTAATTTATTAAAATTCTTTGGAAATATTTATTTTTCAATCATTTGTGGATATAAAGTTGTATGTAATATATCTCTATGAAGTTCTACGGAGGACTAGTAACCAATTTTAGGGTGTATGAGTTATTCCAAAGATTCTAATAAATACTTCATTAGTTTTTAAAAGAATAGGAAAGGAATAAATATCTTTAATGTTGCCTATTTATTTATTTGTATTTCAATTCTTTTGCTGAATTTCGTATTTTTATTTTTTATTTATATCAAACTGTAAGAGATTTATAATGAATTAAACAGTTTCAAATTAACTATTTTTCTGATCCTAAGTTCATCATTTGAAACTATCTTTTTTACCTTATTCAAAACTCATAAATTTTAGTTTTAAAACGTAAGTTTTCCACTCTTAAAGACACATGAATCTTCAAGAAAATATCAAACTATTTTGTTATTATCCAGTAGTTTTTATTTCATTAATGGCAGCCTCATATCTTAAAAAATCTGTACAAAAGCAGTTGAAGAAATATCATACAAGACTTTTTTATGCAAGGCATTATTTCAAATCTTAAATAACGAGGAATGTTTATCTACAATTCAATTTTATTTAACTGTCACATAAATACATCTCTATTAAGACAAGCGAACGTCTCTCGCCCATAATGAAGCGCGCTCAGTTAGCCAAATGTTGTGGTCTATTTTAAAGCCTACTTCCCTCCTTACTTAGACTCGTCTACTCACGGCAACCAGGTTCAGGGTTTTTCTCGTGACGGTAAGACAGTATTCCTCTTCTTCAAAAAAACAAGTAAATTGAATTTTATGGATCGAAAAAGATTCGTCTAGAAGCTGAAGGCAGATGCCAATTATCAACAAGTGACGGTGTATTTGACTCTCTGTTAAATGAACGAAATAATTTGAACACTGAAATAAGTTTGAAATTATTGTATGCTTTCTAAGAAGAATGAAGACGAGTAGAGTCAGAAACTCTTTTGCTGTGTTCGCAAAATTTTTCTTGTTCAGAGAAGAAATCTATTGTAGTGTTTTTAGTTTCAAAAACCGAAATTATTAACTTATCTAGAAAGATAATGTTACAAACCTGTAATTTCTCTTTCCCGTGCTAATAATGCTATCTTAAGGAAGACTTATTTACAGTGATCTATATTGAACGGTGCCCGGGTGTCACATTAGATACCCCAGAGCTGGTGTACATTTGGCGACGAATTTGGCGTCAAAAAGGATATTATCCAAAACATCGAGAATTTTCCCGATCCATTAGGCACCGAGATAAGTCCAGAATGCTGCTGATTGGTCTAGAAGGTTTTAGCCCCCTTCCCGCTACTATATAAGGCCAGCCATCTGAAGCTCAGCAGGGGTGGAGTGATCAATCGAGAAAACCTTTGAATTTAGAGATCTTGAATAGGAGTCCTGATTGGAGGAGTCGCCGAGAGAATGCCGATGCAACGACGGAGTGCTGAATTGCTGTGTGGCGTATTCTGCCGTGGTCGGGAATGGAGCCTTCCCGAACTGAGGCGTTGTCCCGTTGCGCGAAGTTGGGAGTCGGCAGCGAAAGCAAGAAGAGACAGAGGAGTCGTTTCAGTCTGTTCAGTAGAGACTTACGAGAGCGTGGAAAAGAATCTCTTAAAGATTCTCTCTCCTGCTGAATCCTGTCTGGCCGCTTTGTGAGCTGTGGACGTTGTCACTACGGAATTTCTGCCTGTGGACTACTGCTGCTATTGTGGTTGTGGTGATATCTTAATAAGACAGATAACATCTACGGGACATGAGCATGCTTTTGTCCAGTGGTATGTTACTGGATTTCAAACCCAAAGGTCCCAGGTTCTATTCCGAGCACATTTCACCTTCCTACACGGTCTGCAATGGAGTGCTGCTGTGTGCTGTCCTGTGAGTTCTTCTCGGCTGTATATAGTTATCATCTGTAAATAATTGTACTATAAATATTTGTCGTCTTCGTGCTGTCCTGTAAATAAACGTCCGTGTTGTGTCGTCTACTGAAGAATTGATCATTGTGTGTACGGATCTTCTCATCCCATCCAGGTAAGAGAACGGATTGAGGACAGTAATAAGGGTAGGAAATCCGTGACAATATTGCCTAAAATATTTCCAATATCTCATGTGGAACCCGATTTTCATGAAAAGGAAATTAAACAAACTATTTATCAGAGTAATGCTTTTTTTAAAAAGAAGCCATGGAAAATATCGATTCATAAGTTTCTTGGAGACCCTGAAGAAAAACTTACGAACCCAAAGCTGAATTTTCATTTTTTGAGACGACGAATAAAAGGACAAAAAATTTAGATTTGATGCCCTGAAAACTATAAAACTTAGACCAGCAGCTAGTGAAGGAGTATTTTCAATTTTAGGCAATATTTTGTCTAAAATAAGATTTAGCCAGAGTTCAGTAGGTATTTTATGCTTTTTCAATCCTATTTTCTTAGGAGATATAAAAATTAGTGTAAATAATATAAATATTATTTGAAATTTTCATTTGAGTTTTTGTTATTTTGTGTAAGTAATATGTATCTATAATCCTTATTTTTTGTATATATATTTCGACTTTGATATTAATTTTGTTATCTATATAAATAAAAATGTCTGTCTGTCTGTCTGTCTCTTATGCCTTCCTAAACCGCTCATCCGATGGCGATGAAATTTGTTCAGCTTACTGCTTACACCTATTGAAGGGTTGCTATAATTTTTTTAAAAAAATTTCGAATCTCAACCATACATATTTGCCCAATAACTCCAAATAACTTGCCGAGGAGACAATAGATTCTGCAGAAATGCTAAATTCGAGTCAAATGTTTATGCTTTGTAACTATAGTACGCAAATGTCATGCAAATCTTTCCCAGAAGTAACAAATTTATGACAGATTGTGCGAGAAAGTTTTTGGGAAACCATTCACGCCCTCTTAGTTTATGAAAAAAATTATCATTTCAACTTTATGAAAGACTTTATGGAACAAATATGTTTTCTATATTTAACCCTCTAAGGGTTCCGCACGTATATCGACGTAGCCCCAAGATGTCTTAAAAGGGCTCTGCACGGATTTCGACGTAGGGTAAGGAAGAACGGCCGTTCGCTTTGCACGGAAAATGACGTAGGGGGTATACTGTTCCAAGATGGTTTTGCCCGCATTTTAACGCCGTGCTCACCCCCTCAAGTGTTGCCCTCTTTATGACTTGGAGGGGAGTCAACACAATGAATTCTTTACGACCATTTAAGAATGTCGCAGGATCTGAGGGTCCGGAGATTCCTTTAGGCATAGGTCATTGTAATGAATAGACTTTAGGAAAAAACTAGGGGTGAGAAAGGAAAGGGCTCTTTCAAGAAAAGAGGAACAGAAACAGTTCCCCAATAGTATGTCCCATAATAGCTCTATGCGGACTTAAGTTTAAATTGCGTTTAGTTTCCGTAGGATTTCTTTGATATAGCTTATTTGATCAAAATATTGTTTCAAAGTTCCATTGAATTATTTTTTTTTTCTTAATGCAGTTTTAGCTTACTTGTGATTAAACATGGCATAGAAGCACTAAGAACTAGAAAAGGATATGTTTGAAAAATTGCTTTCGATATATGGTTAATGTATGAAATATATTTCTCATTCTGAGTTAAACTATTTTTATAATGCAAATTTATACTTTTTATGCTAATCTCTACTGCTAATTATTTTTCATAAAGTAAGCAGATGCAACTGAGTTTTACGTTTTAAAGAAGTCTAAATTTCTATGAATATAATAAAATAAATTATTATATTGTTTCTCTTATCAGATTTATATTGTGTAAAAACATGGAATTCTGAGTCATTCTTTTTAATGATGTGACTCCTTTTTAAATTTTTGAATAGAATAATTGAATAAACTGAATAAAAGAATTTCATTCAAATTCATAAAAAAAATTAAGAATTATTTCTACTCAGAAAATTATTAATATTTAATCATAATATACCTTGATGTAGATGAAAGCAAATTGCAAAATAAAATTAATTCAGCGTTTGATTAATTTTGTTACGAATATTAAGAAATGGATCATATTCTAAAAGTCTTCTTTTATAAACTGTTGAAAAAAATATCTGGAGATGGATTTCGAGGTTAAGACTTTTAGAATGATTTTTATATTTCTTAGATATTTTTAGAATATTTTTCTTGGATAAAATTGTGGATCTATAAAACATTTCTAAGAAATCAATATTTAGTTCAAGAATTCTGTGCTTATTTTACAGTTCTCTGAAGCAGTTTTTTTTTTCTTTTTGTAGATATGCTAATAGCACTCTTCTATAGAGGTTAAAATATGATTGGATAAATGAGAGAGCTTTTCATTAATCTTGTGCAAAGTATAGCGTGTCTTAATTACACGTTTTTAAGGACGTTCTAATGTAAAATCTTGCAGTTAAATTCCTTAATAAAAATGCAATTGAATATCTAGAAGTGCAGCATTCATAGTTATGTCTTGAAATTACAGCCTGTTATTTACTCGTACCAAATAAATGACTTTACGTTACTTTATTGAGATTTTGTTGCTGATGGGGCCGTTACTTATTGAAGAAAACATCATAAACTGCACACATTGGTTCAGGATCAACCTTAAAAGTTGTCAGACCCAAACAAGAAAAATAATTTTTATCATCATCATCATTATTATTAAAAGCAATTATTTCTAAGTACATTTTGATTAGATTTTGCAATCAAGTATGAATTTTGTGCCTCTTTCTGTCCTTTTAGATTATCGCAAAAATTCGACATAATTACAATAAGAATGTCAAACCAACGTACATTTCATAGATCTATTTTGTGTGTGCGTGATTTTAAATGACTATTCAAATAATCAAGAATAGACACTCATAAATAATTAATCCTTTGTCTGATTATATATATTTTAAAATTAATAGAAAACTACATTTGGATAAAATTGCATGATACTTTTGATTTATCTCGATGCTTCCATTTTGGTGTATCATACCCTATTTTTACATACAGATTTACGCATGTAGATTTCCCATCAGGAAGTTTAATCTAATATCTGAAGATAAGATTACATTTAAATTAATTACAATTAATTAAGGAAAATTACGATAAAAAAAGAAATTAAAAGTTGGTCAAATTTTTTGACTGGAATAATTTCTTGTGAAAGCTCTACCTTTTTAACCCTAGCTAATGAAATGAGAAGTTAAAAAAAGGTTAATAAAGGGCTTTAAAGGGTTGAAAAAAGGAATTAAGCCTTATCTAGTATGCTATATTGAACTGAAATTTGAAAAACACTTTTTTATTTTTAAGTCAATTATCAATTATATAAATATTAAGTCTATTATATAAATAATATTGTCAACTGTGTATTAATTTTTGTTTTATGCGAGAGCTAATGACCATACATATATCCTCGATGATCGCCTGTGCCTTATCACCGTCTAATTAAAAAATATGAAATATGTACAGGTATTTCTTCGCACTATATTCATTTAATTCGTTTTATGTTGGAATTACTTCCAAAACCTTTAGGTATTCTACCTATTCCAATCATTTGACCATTTATGTCAAATTTTATTTCATACTAGCCGCCTTTGGTGACCAGCTGGTCCGCCATGAGTAATGCTTTCTAAACTGTTCAATTAAATAGTTATGTGTCTTCCTATCTTTATAACTTCTCAGCCAAATATGTTTAAACTTTGAAAGGCACATAACTCATATTATTATAGAAGCCTCACGATTATTTGTTCATTGCATTATATATCTCTAATTCGTAATAAACTGTCATGGAATTGTGTAAATATCACATTTTATATTTGTTCCATAATATTGTGCTTCTTTTTTAAACACTTGCTGTACATCACACTATCCTCGGTTTAATTTGCAATAAGAGTTAATTTAATTATTCAGTTTGAGTTTTTGTCAAAGTGACGGCAATCACTGGTACATTCCTAACGTGATCTTGCAGGTTAAATTCTACTTTCATTGTGTGGGAAATTAATAGTTAGAAAATATGATTACAATATTTCTTAAAAATAATCACTAAAAATAGAATTTGAATTTATAAATTAAAATAATGGTAACCATGTAAAAAGTCATTTTTAAGACGATTTAAAAAACAATTTTACACTGCAATATTTGCGGAAATTATCGCAGAAAAAGTAAAAATAATAGCGTAATTTTAATTAATTAAAGTTCCCCTAAAAAATTCCACCTTCCGAATATTTTCATCCTCTAAAGTAAATATGAATATATCAAGTGCGGTACCTCTAGGTCATATGGCCTGGTGTGTAGAACAGTAACACACACACACACACACACACACACACACACACACACACACACACAC
>JAPMOQ010046685.1:8505-64492 GCA_026543055.1 Argiope trifasciata
ATTTTCACATTTTAACAAATTATTATTAGTTTCTAGTTAACCTTTTTTTAGTAATTTTGTAAAATGCTTTTGTTTATATTTAATTATCTCAATACATAACTTCCTGACATTCGTATTTCTACAATGTTATTGAATTCCCATCGTAATAACTTTTCTAAAAACTTAGCGAATGTAATGAAAGACAAACAGTTGAAAAAAGAAAATTTATACTTAAATTTTGTTTTTAATTTTATTCTAATGTTTTTTAATTTCTCAATTTTGTATATGTTTTACAAGCATTATTTGACAACTTGAAAAATGATGTTTTAACTTATTTTCTTGAAGTTTCCGTGCTATAAATTCAAATTAATTCCGATTCAAATAGATGGGAAGATTGTTTCTAAATATAAATGTGATGTCTCAAGCGTGTCATATCAGTATGATTTTATTTGGAAATAAAAAATAATCATTAATTTTTAAAAATCATCATTTATAATTAATCTCCAATATTAATAATTCATTTTTAGTTAGTTTCTATTGGAAGATTATTTATTACAATGGTTCTCATGACGAGATTTCGGGAAAATTTCCAATATTCTACTCTGGACTCATAGAACCCAGAACCATCTTTTGTTCAATAATTTATATCACAATTTGCCTATTTTTCCCTGTGAACAATATAACTAAAGTAATTTTTCTTGGATTTCAATTGGCATAAAATAATCATTTTGCTATTACTTTCTTAATACTGAAATAAAATTAATTCAATTAGCCAAATTAGCACCTCATTAACACTAGTAACTTTTGTAAAATTTCTCAATAACTGTAATATATTAGAAATTAGAGCTAAAAAGTGAAAAAGTGATTTTAAGCCCTAATTTTGACTGTTTCTATTATTATGTTGCCAGATAATAACTCAGAAGTTAATGAATGTGCATTTGCCTTCCAGCTTGCCGTGCGAAATTTTCGAAAACTAGGACATTTTAGAATTTTTTTTAAAAATTAAATATTAATTAAATGCCTTTATTATGCCCTTAATTAATATTAATTCGAATTGATAAAAAAAATTTCTAAAATTTGGCATTGAGAATTAAGCTAAAGAAAAGGGATGAAAAACAAATTTAAAGAATGAAACTGTTTGTGACTTCTTTTGATTTAGAGCTCTCTTATCTCACATTCATTAATTTGATTGAAAATTTAATTCCATGATTAATCCGTTAAATTTAATGTTACATAGAATTTCGTTGACTGTTTTCGTATGTTTATGTGTGTAATTGTCTGTAGTGTTATCTCCTTCACTCTCATTAGGCTGCCGTTAAATACTTTGGCATGCTTGTTAGTCTAGAAATAGACCATTAATCGACTAGCTTGATTACATGTCGTCTAACCGTTGTGCAATCACAGAGCTATTCCATTATGGCAGAATTATCGCCGAGCTTCATTTCCTTTAACCAGTGCCGTTAAATTCTCGTGCTAGTTAAGTTATCATTATTTATTCGGAAATGGATTAGGAGCTGAGTTTTGAAATCTTTTCCATTGGATATTATAAAATATATTCGAATTTTTGAATATAATTGTGTAATAAGTTTGAATTAAGTATGTCGAAACCGTGTGGTGATATATTTTAATTAGTATAATATAAGCTATAATGAATGTGATTTTGAACATTGCGAGAAGGTGATGTGGTGCACAAATAATAAAATTAAAATCCATGAAATAGAATTTCATCAAATATAGCAAACATATATTAAAATTACTATTTGGAAAATGAGTTGATTAGATTAACTATTTAATGTTATTGTCCTGGAGAATTTTAATAGCATCTGAATTTTTAAAGAAATTTGAAAAATGCATGATTCTGCTAATTAATTCTTACATTAGTGGGAAAGAAATTACATTCATATTCTAAGAAATTTCCTTTAAGATGAAATTGCTATTGCAGTAAAACTAAAATTTAATCTTAAGGCAATTACTTAAATAAAATTGTATCATAGCGATAAATAATAAATGTGGGTACAGCATAATTTTTCAATTAGAATGATACAATGGGTGGCAAATGATGACTTTAATCAAAGTATAAACTATTGGTTTGAGCACAACGATTCCATTGATTAATGGCCACAACTCATGTGACTGTGATCAGACCCAGTCATTCACAGCATCCTTGAGTTCGCCGTCCAAAACTTGTTGAATTCCACTACTTGTTGAATTCCTTGAGCATAGAAAGTCATTATGTTCCTATGCGAGACACTCCGAAAACTACACAGGTCAATCAAGAAAAAAAAATGACTGGGGCTACTCCCGAAAGATGTGGTTCTGCTCCATGATAACACGCATCCGCACGTTTCCAAGGTCATACAAGTGGGCCTGTCCACGCTCAAGTGAGAGCAGCTCGACTATCCGTCCTATAACCCGAGCATGTCACCTTGCAATTTTCATGTGTTTGGTCCCTTTAAAAAATATCTTCAATTTGGACGGTGAACTCAAGGACGCTGTGAAGAATTAGATGTTGTTGAGGCAACAGAAAATTTGGGAACATGGAATCATTGTACTCAGGCTTGTGTTGTATACTTTGAAAACATGTCTTCATTTATACCCACAGTGTCATTTCGTACATTTTCCTTTGAGCACCCTTTGTACCATATTACATATATTTTTAACAAATTATTGTTGTATGAATCTATTATTCCAAAGAATATTATACTATTTCCCAGTTAGGGTAACACTTTTTAATTAAAGTGAACTTAATTCATCTATTGAAATTTCATTACTTTAAAGACATATTCTGTAAACTTATTTTGTAGTGATAAATTCATATTTTAAAATGTTACGTGAAATCTAATGAAATTTATATGCTAATCAGGTTTTTGCTGAAGTGAAATGAAATGAAAGTGTGGAATTAAAACTGATGGAATTGCTAATACTCTTTGATAAAGTGCATAAAATACATAACTTAAAAAAACAAATTCTCTTCTCCTAATAAAGTGCTGAATACTTTATAAAAGCTTTTTTTACACTTTTAGCAGTTCGAAAAAATATTATTAAAAGGAATTAATTTTATATACTGGGTGGTTATAATAAAAGCTCCAGTTTGAAATTGTCATAAAAGGAAAACTACTGAATCAAATGTTTTCAAACTTGGCAATAGTTTAAAGGAATCGTTTGAATTTATTTTCCATTAAAGAAAAGTTTAAAAAATTCAACACTATGGTTGAGGGCGCTGTATTAATATTAAGTAAAACATGATAAGAAGACACCTGTTTAAAATGTTTTTAATCTTTCTGAAATGTGTTACAAAGCATGTTCAATGTATCTTATCTCAAACTCATTGTTTATGGTAATAATCTAAACAATTTGGTGAAACTGAAAGATGCTATAAGTCGACATGTGCATAATATTCCTCCTGATATGTTAAGAGCTACTGTTGATAATGTCGTAATACGATTTAATTTTCTTTTAATAAATAGTACATGCCACATTGCTTGGTAACATTTTTCGAAACGATTAAAGACAATTTTAAAACGATGTCTCTATGTCCTATTGTATTTAATAATGTTGTGTACATATCCATTTCTTCCCTGGTGGTGAGTTTTTAAACTATTTCTGGAGGAAAATAAATTCCTATGACCTCCTTTAAAATATTGCTAGGTTTGGTCTAACACTTTGTCTAGCGTTTTTCATTTTCTTTTTATGATCTTTTCATAGTTGAACTTTAATTATAACCCCCCTGCATAATGTGAATAAAATATACCACTTATATAAAATCTGAGAATTGGATTAGCAATAATGCAAATGAAATCAATTCGTTCATAAAGTACATCTTTTACAGCACATTTATTAATAACTTGGAATTGTAAATTATTCTCTAAGCTGATGAAAGAGTTTATTGGATGAAAAGAGATTGAAAGAAACAAAATGAAAAGAAGGGAAGTGAATGAAAGGATATTATTAAATGTTTTAACTTGACAAAATATCTTGATTGTTAAAATACATACATTTGGCTCATCCAAAATAATTTTATAACTAACAAATTTATTTTGCATTCCTTACGAAAAAAACAAAATAGCTTTTATAAATTCTGCTCATTTTTTAATTGAAAAGAAGTTACTAAATAAAGTATACTATATAACATAATCTTGAAGACGGGTGGCCGAAAAGTAGAACATTTTGGAATTGATTTTATTTTATACAAGATTAATATTATGAACAGGAAAGAAATTCTTTGATGATACGTCAATTTCAAATACTAGATGAAAAGATATAGAAATTTATTCCTTCAATGTTTTCACTATGAGATTCTAATAGGGATTTCTTTACCACGTTTCGATTTTGGCAAGCCATGTCACTGATTCCCCGGGATTCCCGAAGGCACATGGATAATAAATAATGAAAGGCAGAATTCTCGCAACAGCAAAACTGATGGGAATTGTGATTAAGTTCTAAGGTCCATCACGGCGAAGGTACAACCCTTCCCTAAGGAAGTACATCCCTGCATTTATGGGATAAGTAAGACTTCCACCTTTCTGAGTAGCCTTGAGAGTTGCAAGATCCAACCATCATGCCGGAAACATCTCATTCTAATTTCGAAGTGATCACCCGTGGGGGGATTTTTGCAAGGGAATCTTGGGTACATTTTCAAGAGATAGGTAGGTGTTAAGGGATTTTATTCCTTCGCTCACGACGTGGAAAATAATTAAATAAAAAAGACAGACATTGAATTAAGAAATAAAGGAACATTTCATAATAAAATTAACACAAGTAAATTTAATATAAAAATTAGGAAATTAATTAGATTTAAATCTAAAGATATTATTTTACACAGTAGACACACACACATATTATTACATACATATAATATAAATTTCTACGCATCAACATCAAACCAATTTTATGTTCTACACTCATAAATTCAAATCGAAACAATCACCTGCACATATTAATGTGTTTTTTTTTACCTTGTTTTCATCGAAGACTCTAAATACTAAAGAGGCAAATTTGGAAGGATCTCCTTGTGGAAAAAACTGTTTGTATATCCGTAGGAAACCCTGAAAAAATACACAAATTGTATTTAAAAATTAAAAATATATTTAAAAATTAAAAATATGTTTAAACAAAATACGCTTAGTAATTTATATATGCACTTATCTGAATATATATGCAATGAAATAATCGAAAATTTTTACTCCTTTTTGTTTGAATGTTTTTATGAAAAATATTGGGAGAAAAAAATTTTGATTTTCGTTTAACGATTCAAAATAAATATTGCTTTAAAGAAAAATTCTTATTTTCGATTATTAAATATTTTATCATTTTAGAGTTCTCAAAAAATTGTTTGCTCTTCTGTTTTCTCGCATTCACTATTCTTAGATAAAACAGATTTAATTATTCCATTAACGAAAATAATCTATCTTTTTATAAGTCATCATCATTTTCTTTGCAAGAAAACAGAATTTTAAATAGAATTCATCGTTTTGCAATTCATAACAGTGGAGGAGAAAAATCAATGAAGGTCAGTCTAAGAATAGCATATTCCAGGTTTTTGCGAAGATGTA
Source organism: Argiope trifasciata (assembly GCA_026543055.1). Lineage (NCBI taxonomy): Eukaryota > Metazoa > Arthropoda > Arachnida > Araneae > Araneidae > Argiope > Argiope trifasciata. The sequence goes on from JAPMOQ010046685.1 coordinate 14,037, forward strand.
TTTTAAATAGGTTGTCACAAACTTACCATTCTTTTGACAAATGATATTTATTCTCTAAAGTAAAAAATCTTATGTATAAGTTTTGGTATCATTTTAGAATTTTACTTACAAGGGATATTTCTATTATAGCAAAATGTGTCTCCACAAAAGCACAGAAATTGGTTTTAAAATATACAAGATTTTTCTATTATTACTGAATAACAATTTTCTACAAAATCAGAGAATTGAAGTTGCTAAAGTTTTTATTTAAAATAATTGCCAATGAGTATTTTATTGAATTTATCAAATGTTTAACTATTAATTAAATCAGAGGATTGTTTTAGTATAACTGCAAATACCTATAAATATAAAAAAGGATTCAAGAAAAATAATATTAATAATTCCGTTGTATCATGCAAATAAAAAATGTTACTTCGTCAAAAAAAGTTAATAAATAACACATCGCTATGCTTTGCTCTTTTTAATATAATTTGGGAATATTCTTGCTTTTCCATTAAATGAATTATAAGCACTACATTATATGTTAAATTAATTTCGCCTAACAAATTTCATTATAACCGTTTTCAACTAAAAAGGAAATCCTAACGTATTTTAACTACTGTATTTTTTTCTTAGATAAACAAATTATTAATCACGATTTCAGAGTCACTTTTGATATTATATTTGCTAAAACAAATATATTCTATCTGAATTCGAAATTAGACCAGATAATTTTTTAACAAGAAAAATATTCAAATGCATTCAAAATGTTTCCTTAAAACACTAAAACTTGCACCATCTTCTATAAAAACATCTGTTATAATTACCAAATCTGCAAGAAATATTAGTAGATGAGCTACATTTGTTATAATAATATCACTACCTAATGCCTCAGTAACTTTATACTATTATTTCTTTGTCTCCTAATATTTGTGTCTTCCACACATGCTGCAGGACATTAGATTGTCAGCATATAAAAGAGCATGATATATTTATATAGCAAGTACATATAAGATCACATGCATAAGAGTTCTTCATATATGTAGGACTTATACAAGGAATATCTATATACTCTTAAGCTTCGAACCTTCCATAACATATCTTGGGATCATAGTATCAATCAGGCGTATCTTCTTTCAGTTTCAAAAATTAAAAAAAATAAAAACCTTGATCATATTTGAACTTATGCATGCTACAAAGTGCATTGTATAGTACAGGAAAAAATTATCAGAAATACCATAGTTAAATTATGCAATCGTCTAGATACATGAATATATGTAGGTACAGTAAAATTATGCAAACATCTAGATGCATGAATATGTGTATATAAAAAAAAATTATACAATCGTTTAAATGCGCGAATATATGTGTATTGTAAAATTATGCAATCTTCTAGATGCATGAATATGTGTGTATAAAAAAATTATACAATCATCTAAATGCACGAATATATGTGTATTGTAAAATTATGCAGTCGCCTTACTGCACGACTATGTGTGTATAGAAAAAAAGTACTATCGTCTAGATTCGCGAATAGATGTGTATTGTAAAACTATGCAGCAATATAGATCCAAGAATATAGGTTTGTAAATGAATTAGTGACTTAGATTTATACTACTTAAACTTCAAAACAAGAGTGTACTTTTTCAATATTTCTTTTATAATTTTAGGGATTAAATGTGGAAACTGGGAATTTCTTTATAAAAGACAATATAAACTAATTTCATAAAAGACACAGAAAAATTACTTTGCCATTGTCATATATGGCGTGCAACTGAAAAATAGTGAAATAAAACTTGAATAAAAACATGGTGTGGGATATAACACCGATGTGCCTTACAAGCACATCTAAAAAAGGAACTGTTTATACTGAGGAACTGTTTATACAACAAATGAAAAACGTATTAAAACAAAATATTTTTATACAAAAAAAAATTGTAAAACATGCTTACAAGAAACAAGGAAAGTAGAAGACTAGATTTTCTATATCTTTCCAAAGAAGGTCATAAAAGATTCAGTTCCTCGGAGCAATGTTTTGAGAATAAAATAGGATAAGGAAACAGTTTTCTAGTGCTATTCAACAGCGTTTTTGTTTCAATACATACATTAAGGATTTCGAAGAATATCGTTTTCTGTTTTTTCCCATTCATTTTATTCCATAACCATTGCGTGTTTTGTCTCGAGTTGACATAAAAATATGGACCTGTAGATGCTTTTAAATGCATCGCACAAATAGGAATGTATGTCTAAATAATTTTATATTAGAAAAACATTAATCGGAAGAAATTAAATTGTATTTTAATATGAAATTTTTATTTTATTTTAATAAAATTAAGAGAAATAAAAGCATTGCTGCTTATATAACTGCAAGACATTTTCATCTACATTTTTACTGAAAATATTAGCTTACAGTAAAACTGCTTTTGTTAGAAAAAAAAAGCAATTCAAAATAACTGTTAACATTAAAATCACGTTTTTTTTTTGTTTGTTTTTATCGGCAATTGTATTTCTTAAAGCTTGTATTTTAAATTGTATGTTACGCTTGCATTTTTTTCGCCCAATTTTACTTCATTTCGTTGTATGTACGCTTTCAAAGAAGGAACTTTCACGAAAAGAATCTTGTTGAGAGGACTTGGACAAAGAGTCATACGAAGAGGTTGACGTTTGAAAAACCCCTCACTATTTTTACATGCACAGTTACAACAATGCTCAGAGGTAAATTACACAAAACACAAATTAAAGGCAGTAAGGATTTTTTTACCAGATAATGTAACATTCTGTACAATATTCTCCAGCATTTTACCCAGTTATATTATTCAATATTTGATAATATTATATTATAATGTTATTATTACTTGATATTATAAATTATTGCTCAATGTATAAGCATTACTTATTAATACTTTGCCTTCGAATAGTGCCTTTCAAGCCCCATTCAAGAAGAGTACAATATTTTCAAGTTTTATTTATTAATTTTTCTATTTGATTATTAAAAATACCTACAAAATAGTAAAACCATTTACTTTTTCTGGGATATTCAACTTGAAACTATTATATGTATTTTTCGGAACAACAAACAAGCCCCTAGATTAGGTGAATAATTATGACTCGAATTACTCTTCTAAATGCAAAGGATTAATATAGAATTTTAAAAAGACAGTAGTAGACAAAAAAAAAAAACAGTTGTACAAAAGACAGTAGTTTACTGTAGCATATATATTTGTCAGGAGTTAAAATTGGTATTAGTTTGTTCTCACTCTGTGTTATAGTCAATATTAGCTTGAATCAAGCTTTTTTCATGAATCGTATAAAACACTGATGACAAAGCCATTTCTTTATTGCTATTATCTTAGGATTAGGCTGTATTTCTTTTAATTTTCAAGTAAAAATGCTTATCATACGGAAATAATTCACAGTTAATAGATTTCAAGAAAATTCCCACTGCGATCACGTAGGTTGCGTAATATAACCAACACAAGGGCAAGTATCAGTAGCACCCAGATAAAATTATTCATTTCAAATTATATTTATTGAAACAATGGAAAACATTTATATACAAAACAGATTATCATCTCTTATAAATAGAAATTATCATTTTCATGGATGTTTATCAAATTATATTAATCTATTACATTACTTTATTCAGTTTTGCCTTTTCATTGTATTTCTAAATGTATTATTCCAAAAAGAAATATGTATCGATATTTTAGTGAAAATAAATTTACTGAAACTGTCTTATATATAAGGTTAAAAATATATATATTTATATAATTCTCTTTTCTTCTTTCATTTTCTGGTTATAATAATAATTGCGGTCAGAAATCAATATTTTTAATTTATATATTATTATCAATAGAAGCAAAAACTGATAATTTTTAACATGATGAAGATGATATTTTATCTCTCCATTTCGAAAAAAGAAAATGAAAATAAAGTCCTATTTTTTCTTCTTAATATAAGAAAATAAGAGTCTTGTAATAAAATACAGAAATTTTAATCTGTAATAATAAATGTAATCCTGTTAAAACATTCTTTCTTTGTTTAGGATTTATTCTAATATTCGTTTTTCTTGTTCAGTCACATTTCCAAAAGTAATCATTTCTTTTATTAATTATTCAACTACACTAATACACTTGAATTATTCCACTACTAACATTAAGTAATTTTAATGTATTATATAATATTCTTTTTCTGGAAAGAAATTTATTTGGAATAAATTTCATTCTTTTTCTGAATGTACAGAAAAATTATGCATTTCTGAAGTACACAAATCTGAAAATCATAAATCAAAGTTACTTCAAGGAGGAAAAATATTTATTTCATATCAAACATAATGTGCTTCTACTCAAAAATAAAGTGCAATTTCTGAGCAATCAAAAGATATTTCATGAAATTTAAATTTAAATACCCCCTGTAAATTCTTCAGTCAAAATAAATCTTAAAAACAATATAACCAAACACTCTCCATAATCACTTTCCAAAATATTTATTATTTTAATTTATTTTTATGATGTATTAGATTTGAGATTAAAAGAAGAATAATTTTCCTGACTTACTTGAAGTTGAATTGTTTAATGAAAATTGGTTAATGAAGTTGATAAATGAAAACTGGAAACATACACCTTTGTTTTATAAAGTTACAAGTTTATGCAGACTCATAAAAATAAAATCAAAACACTGAATTTTATCGTGTTATACTATAAAAATATTACAAAAATTTTGAATATTCTAAAATTTTAAAACACTTCATCAAATACGCATTTGTTTCATCGTATGCTCAAAATAATTTGTGTCAAAAATTATGGTCCTGTAAAAAGGGCAAATAATATCGTCTCTTGGAATTGTATATGAAACCCATTTCATTTCAGTATTACCCATTACATTATTATTCTTTTATGAGGATTGCAGTTGAGTACTGTGTTTGACGCTTGACTTGTGAAATATTTTTATAAAAATAACTGAGTTAAGTCCTTAATTCTGCGTATAAATCGATACCTCGAAAACATCGCGAGTAATAAAACTAAATTGAATATGCATATTTACATTTAAATTATAAATACAGAAGAAGTTTTTAATGAATCCGATTTAAATCAGAGTTATCGTTTTAAGCTAAAATTCTTTCATCTTCGCAATCAAATGTAGTTATTCACAGACAAAACTATATTGTAAAATCATATGTGAATATTAAGGAAAACTAGTATCCTTTAGCGATCTTCTATTTCCTCAAAGAAACTGGTTCAGGTTTGATAAAATTTGGCACATGGATAAAATGAGGTATTCTGCCTCAAATACTAAAATTGATATCAAATTATAAATTAAATATGTTTCTGGGGTGTTTATCAGCGTTCAGTTTCGACATTCATATTAATGCAATTGCTGAAAATGGCGAATATATCAATAAACTAAGTGATCATGTTACAATAATTCCAGTTCTGTAAAAGGACAGAAAATCTAGAGTTTTAAACAAAGTTTCAAGACGATCTTTTTCTTTGGTTTTTATTTCTCTGTGATGCAAACTTCTTTCAACTAAATTTGTGATTGTAAATAAAATATTGTATGAAATTCTTCTGAAATGCAGATTAAAAACATGAATAAATATTTTTTGCATTTAAAATAGTTAATTAAAGCTAACAAACAATTCCACAAACTTTTGATCTTACTCTTGGCCTTAGATGGTGCTACTGAAAAAAAAAAGAGACGTAATTATATTGACTTAAATTGGGCAGACTCTTTAGTAAATGAACTTGTCAATAACAAGTGCTATACGAAGCAAAAACAACGCCAATTTTTATGCTTATTATAATAAAAATTAACGCGTTCTTAATGAATTATTTTTTTACTGGTTAAATAAATTTACTGAATTTCTTCATAATAAAAATTAATTATGGAAACATTTTGGAAATTACGATAAAATGATTGCATCAATATGTATAAATTTCATAATATTTATCTTATATATACCATACAATTAAATTCTTATCAAAGATTTGACTTTTTAATGTATTTTCAAAAAACTATGCAACTATTATTTAAATGATAGTTTGTTACATCAACGTGTAACAGACATTCAATAATAAAACCAAAACAGCATAAACTATTTCCTCCAAGAAGAAAAAGCAGAAGAAATAAAAGGTGTAAGAATAAACTTAAATTTATTTGATTCCTTGTCTTACGTAAGTGTGAAATAATTTTTCCATTAAAACTTCTCATTTGCAGAAAGTAAGTAAAAATAAACGTTATTACTGAACACATAAAAATGTTACGCGAAAGATTTTACATTCCTTTCCTTTTTAACACATTATCGTTAATAGAAATCATTGGAAAAGAAGGTTTTGTTTTGCTTGCAATACGTTCCAAGAATTCCAGGGAGAGACCAAAATTTTCAGTTGCTAGAGAAAAATAATTCATTTTCATTGGAATTTTCTACTTCTTTCTCGTCTTTTTTCTTTATTTTTTTGGGAGAGGGGGGGAAGTGAGTTTAGTGGTATAAATAGAATCAAAGTTTCTGAACATTCTTGATGTTTTTTTGTTTCTTTTTTACGAAGAATTGATAAAGGATTTACGAAAGGTTTATGTGATTTTCAGACTTTATTGTTCTGTGATTCATTATTTCTTGTATGCTTTCATTTTTCGTTTTTTATCGCTAATTCCAAGTCCATATTTTCGTGTTTAAGAAATTTTGAATAATTAATTACTTTTCAAATAAAATAATTCACATATTAGATTGAATATTTAAATAAGGACATTAATTATCTTCTATACGATTCTCCTAATAGAATGTTTCGGTCTCAAATTTATTGCAAACATAAAAGAAGATAATAGGTGATAAAAAATCCCACGACACCATAGAGAGCCATCTGAAATATTATCCACTGTGACCAGATGGTAATTACTTGATTAGGCACTAGAGAGTTTCAAGTTCGAGACCCCATTACATTGATAAGCGTCTGTACAAGCGGGTTAGATCTATGTTAATTTCTTTCCAGTCAAACCTCCTCATCCTGTTCTGATGCAAAAGTTTGGAGAGAGAGTACCTTTTCAGATGAAGCCATCTTTATACTAACAGTATTTCTTTAAGACGGAAACTTAATACAGTTGAACAAAAATAAAATTAACCAAATCATAAAAGGTTATTAATATGTAACAAACGACATCTTGTCTTAAGGCAAAAATATGAGTTGACGCTCAGAGTTTTCATGCGAACTGCGAAGATAATTAAAAGAACATATCTTCCCTATTTTTCCATAGTATGAAATATTCGAGACATGAAATATGAGGTGAAACAATAACAAAAATTCCAATCTCTTTCTATTATAGAATCACTAAAAATCATGAAAATAATTACATTAAAAATATTAGTAATTTTTAGAAAACTCTCTATTTTTAAATAAATTTCAGATGTTACATACCAAACGAATCATCAAAAATCAAAAACGCTTCCTTCGTCAAAATTAAGTACATTATGTTATGATATTATCTGTTGTTTTTCCTTCTTTTAAATAATGTTTACTTATAAAACATGCGAGAAAATAATGCTAAAATATGTATTAATCCTATTCAGATGTAAATATTTGAATATCTTTAAATGCATTTTTTTTATCAAAATCTATTCTTATAAAATGCAATATGAAATCGGAGTTAACTTGCATTCTTTTCATTTAATAAAATTTTGCCATATTTTAATTTGAAACTCTCCCAAGCAAAAAATAACCTCATAGTTTTAATAATTGTGGAATTTGGATTCAAATGAAAATTTTATCAAAAAAATAATTAGAAAAGATAAATTATGAACACAGGACATAAATAATAGAGAGTAAAAGCAGAGGCCATGCTGTTTTTTTTTTTCACAATTGAATTTTTTCACATTTATAAAAACATTTCCATAATTCCATGTCAGCAAATTCTATCTATTAAATAATTTATTTTTTGATAATATATGAAACGTACCATACCACCCTCAGCAACTGTTTGCAAAAATTTAAGCATTTTGTTATCAATAATTTTATATGCTGAAAATTGTCGATAAATATATATTTAGTTTTATTAGTTAATAAACTTTACTGTGATAATAATTTATAATTAAAGTTTTTAGATTTCATTCTGTCAATAAAAATTCGGAGTGAAATTGTTTCATAATTTTCCCTCGAAAACAGAGGAGACATATGGAAGGTAATGCAATCGTGAAAGAAATTCATGAGTAACACTTTTTTAAGCAATAGAATATTTTTTGCAATGGAAATATTTATATTCTGATATTTGTGCATGAAATAATATTAACATTTATTAATCATTGGAATATAGTTATTTAAATTTTCATTTTATGTCTAATAATAGCCGATATCAACGTTGGAAAAAAAAATTTGCCTATCTATCTGCACTGATAGGTACCTCATAAAGCCCGAAACCAAGATAAGTGAAATTTGGAATATTATCCATCGCAAAACTGTAGATTAGTATCAAATTTTGTGTAAGTTAAACAAAGCACTGAACATCTCTAGGTCTGATTAAGACAGAAAATATCTCAGATACCTAGATGGATAATATTTTCCAGCTTCTTCCAATAAATTTGTTGAATGATTTTAAATTTTGGTCATATTTTCTTGTAAAAAAACGTTTAAAATGCATTTTCAGTTTTTCTTTTATTTTGGTAACATCCAAAATTTATAATATATTATAATCTTAAGATAACATCATATAGCGATTTGATCCTATATTTTCTTAGCAACACAAATATGTTGACAATATAGTATGATTATAAATAATATTTATAATATTGCTGAATATCTATAGTATCGTAAATATATTACCACAGGCTGCACATAGAGTAAAATATGCCTGTCGGTGTAAAATGATAGCCAAGTTTACAGTAGAGAGTTTAATTATTTCGCTTGATTCATTTGAAAATAATTCCAGGGAAAAACTAAAAACAATAAAACAAATAAATGTCATGATACTTTTATTAATAAGGTGACAACCTTGCATAAATAGATTTATAAAAGCTTTTTATAGAGATTCCATAAAATTATCAATTTCAAAATAATAAAATTTATATAATGTGATGTTTTCAAAATAAGGGAGATACGAGAAATCCGACTGTGTAATTGATAAAATAAGCAAAGGACAAATGAAAAAAAAATTAACATTTTCCTTTATTAATATTTGTTTCTAGAAATCTTATGTTATTTTTTTCTTCTTAGATAAAAAATAAAGTTGTGTGATCATGTGATCATTTTACAAATGTAAAAAGAAATAAAAAACAGCATATGCTAATGTATTTCAAATGTTTCTCTTTGAGAAATGAAGCTTAGATATTTCTCAATTTATGCATTTTAATAATTTTGTTCAATGTATTCCATACCAAGTAGATATGTTCAGTCATATTATGACGGTATATTTTGCAGATAGTGCCCATTAGAAAAAATTTGAAACGCAAATTAACTTTGAGTATTACTTTATTTCTTTTAACATTAATTAATTAATTGGCACTTTTACAATGTGTTTGATTCTTAATAGAAGAAATTAAACAATAGAATTAATATCATTTCAATTTTTCTGGGTTTTGATGATTTGCAAACTGTCGTTATGTTTCCTTCCTTGCATTTCCGTTGCCTAATATTAATTATTTTCGTGGATATTAATTAGTAACCTAACTTATCATGGGTGTTTATTTGAAATTTATATAGGAACCAATGTGCAAAATATTAATTAAAATACAATGAATTAAAATTGAGTAATATTTAGAAAATGTAAAATCAAATATTACACGTCTTAAATATTATTTATTTGTTAACCTGAATCAATGAATAATTATCATTTGATATAGATTATCAAAGATGCTCCATTTGCATTTAAGATTATACAGTGAAGTACTAATGTCAAAACGTGAAAACTGATTAAAGGTATGAAAAAAGCATTAAATTAAAAAAGATTTCAAAAATTATCACTTGTTTAAAAAAGTAATCAACATACAGTTTTAGAAGATATTCCATTTTTCAGGAAAAATAAAATACTTTTAAAGGCAACATTGTATAATGTGAAATTACTAATGGTAAATTATAATAATAGTGATTATTTTTCTTTAAAAACACTTACTTGTTCTGTTAATTGGCCGTTTGGACAATCTTTCAGAAAACCTTTATACCTACAAGAAATATAAAACATTATTATTTTCTTATAGAAAAAGTAAAAACATTTATTACAAATCACTTTTCATCTGATACTAACAAGTAATTTCTTATACTAATTATAATTTCTATTTCTTAGAAATACTTATGAAAATGAGAAAAATATATTACGAAATTAATTTCTAACAAACTTTAAAATAACTTAAATAATAAATGTAAAAATCGTCCTTGGATATTCAGTTTTTCAATATTAATAATAAATTACTAATAACATTTAAAAATGAAAAATATTTGTTATTTTCAAAATTATTTGCAAACGAAGAAAAATTCTAACATTTAATTCCTTTAATTAATATATCATTAATTTTACAATGAACTGCAATTAAATTTTGCACAGAAAATTTCATTTCCGTGTAAGTAAATATTAATACTGAATGCGAAATTCCTGAAATGTATATGAAAAATCCACAAAACATGTCTTTGGCAATTTTAGAAATGCATATAATGCTATTCTATCCCATAAACCATAAAAATCACTTAAATTTCGTGACAGAAATCATAAAATTCATTCATAATTATGATGTAATATTTTCCATTACTTTTTATAATTCATTAGTTTTGCAATGGACATGGACTGCAAGTAGTTGCATTTTTACAGGAGTCTGTATTACCTAGTATGCAATTTTAACACTGAAACCAAAATTCATAAAATGTATATGAAAATTCTATAAAGCAAATCTTTAGCATTTTAGAAAAACATGTACTATTATTCTGTCATATAAACTATAAAAACAGTTTTGTTTTTAGAATAAATTCTAAAAACACATTCATTATTATGATGCAGCAGGCTTCATGTAGTAATTAATGCTACATTGAAAATCATTTAAAATAGAGTTTGGCTTCAAATTACAAAACTAAATTGATTTAAAATTTATTATTTACTGTATCATATATTTAAAGGCAGTCTAAAGAAATTTCATAGCTAATTCTGTTTAATTCCCTTACGCTTAAATCATTTTATAAATATTATTCACTTTGTTTCATAACATCAATTTTAAAATTCTGAACAGAATAACATTCACGTGTTTTGCGCTGCAGTATCAATGTACCTAATTAATAGTAAGCTGAGAAAAAATCGTTTAGCTGTTTTAATTAATTAGCAAATCTATAAAAATCATTAGCTTTACAATGGATTGTAGGTAGTTCAATCAAGTACAGAAAAATGTACGACCTTGTAGGCAATTTTCAAATCAGTATTCGAAATTCATAAAAAGTAGATTTAAAAAATGATGGAACGCATCTTTAGCAATCTTAGAGAAACATATATAATTATTCCAGATCAATTGTACAAATTAGCTCAGTTTTGTACAGTGAATTATTAAAAAAATATTTATAATTACGATGTAGCATGCTTTATGAAGTTAGCAATGTTACGTTCAAAATCTTTAAATGAATTTAGTTTTCCATTTATTAACCGAACTATTGTAACACGTTGTTATTCATTTCATAATTTTTAAAGAATTTATTAATACATTATTTTCGATTTCCACATGTTTAAACATTTGCAATCGAATATTGCGTTTCATTAAACATTTAATACGGTGCAACATTTTGACATTTAATTAATTTATTTTTTAAATTTTAATTGTTAAAAATACCTACAAAATTGAAAATAGATAATTAATTTTTTTGAAGAGATTGAACTTAAAACAAATGAATTTATTTAAATTTTGGTGTAATAAATGTATCTAAGTATTACGATAATAGTCGTGCATCGATTTGCTTTTTCAAGTATAAAGAAAAACTATGTTATAAGTAATATTTAATTCGTTTCATACCATTTGTTTTAAAATTGTAAATAGATAATTAATTTTTGGGGTGAGATTCAGCTTAATTGCATATATTTAATTTTTGATGCAATAAATATGTCTACGTATTAAGATAATAATCATATATCAATTTGCTTTTTGGGGCATAAAGGGAAACTATGTAATGAATAATATTTCATTCGTTCCATGACGTAAGTTTTAAAATTCTCGATAGAGCAAATCTAACTCAAGTATTTTCCATTTCAGTATCGTTGTAAATTTCAAACTACGCATCTGCTTCAAAGCAGACAAAAGCCAGCCCCCCATCATTGTTGCGTCACTTCCAGATTCCATCTCCCATACAGACGAAGACGATGCACAAAAGGAAAACTCCATCGATTCAGCTCAGCGGGAAAGAAACTCCTAAATTTCGTATATCGCATTTGTCAACCCCTCTGCCCCCAACTCCTCTCCCTAGCATTTCTACCCACTAAAAGATTTTATTTTCTTTCTTCTCTCCCCCCTCCCCCCGTGTTCTTCTTTTCTTGTCGGACGAGGTTAAGTGAATGTTCGAACAGTTTAAAGGTAAGTGCAAAAGGAAATTGGGTTTTTATCATCTCCTTTCGAAGTTCCAACGATTCCCGCGCCACATGCTGTTAAATAAAGACGAGTACTCGGAAGCTCCCTCTGGTGGGCGAAATGAGATTTAGAATTTCTCGCGAATAAGTCTAGAAGGATCTGATTTTGTAGTCTTTCTGCGGAGAGGATTTGGGCATTTGTTGGTCAAATTGTGGACATCGGGTACGGAAATGAGATTTCTACATCGGAGTGCTGCATTTGGAGTAGCCATCGCAATATCAGGGATTTCTGTTGTGTGTGCAAGATTTATTCTTAAAGGAAGTTCCTGTTTCAATCCAGTCGAAATTACATTTTAAATAAAGTAAAGTTACGAAATAAGGAAACGAAACATTTTTTTTAAAATGTAGTGTCAGATTCTAGCTATTTGGACAAGGATAAAATTTATTCAAGTTATAAAAAAAAGGATACATAACTTAATGACACTCTTACATCGAGATTAGTTCGTTTTATAGTTCGAGAATATTTCAATATGATCGAATTATTTATTTTATGAAAGCACTTCAAATTAATGCATCAAATAATGAATTTTTTTTGCACTTTTCTATCATTCATTGACAAATTATAATGGATACAATTGATTATCACTATTGAAATTTAGTTATTTCAATTATTTTTAATAACTAAATTTTTATATTAATAACACTTTATATATAAGGACTCTTTTGGAAACTATATAAATAGTATATAGGAATATTTTATAATTTTTAATTATTTTTTCGTGACAAAAGAAATATTTTAGTTACCATCTCTATATGTAAACTTCAATACTGAAATAAAGAATTGTTTACATGATATATGCAAAGTACTAAGCTAGCGTACACGTTGAAAGTTAGATCGCAAAAATGATAAACAACAGGCGATAATCACCAAAGTTCAGAATACAGTTAAATAGTTTTAAATGGTAAAATTATTTCTCAGAAATGAAATATTTCTTTAATTTATAAAATTTTATAAATTTCTTTAATTTATTAAATCATATTACCGATATTATTGGTAGGATATTAGAATTTATTGCTAATAATCGTGTAAGGTAATTTTTATTACTTGTTTATAATTAGAACAAATAGCAAATTTTCTAAAGCACACCTTACTTATTCTAACTACTGTTCCTAACATATTGTTACGTAATTTTAGAATTTACAATAAAACTGTTCTTTTAGCATTGCAAATTAATGCATGGCTTCGAAACAAAGAAAAAATTTAAAATTCACAATGTCTAATGTAGGTGAAACTCAAACTGTGTTGTGCATTTGCTACAATTCAGTTTCATATTTTATACATATATTTAATAAATGCATAACTGTTAAATTAACAGAGATAATGCGTACTAATTGGTAACATGCCTTCACATAAACGTGTCTTTGGCCTTTTAAATTATAAACTGTTTCTGTTTGGCAAACTTATGAGGTATAAAAAAAGGACAAAAAATAGCTTGAAATAAAATTTAAAAAAAATTTGTAATAGAATTTTTGGATGGTATGGCAAAATTTGAAAACACATTTTTCAAAGAATAGCGATGAATCCTGCAATCGTTTATTTGAGCAATATTTGGAAACTGTAAAGGCTTTTTTTTAAATCTTCCGTAGCATCACACTCGTAATCGTACGTAGACAAATCTTTTAACAGATTTTCAGATGGATTATTAAGGTTATTAACATTTTGTTACAGCTTATTTATTTATTTTTAAATAAATATAAACATTAAGTTCATTAAGTTAAGTTAAACATTATGTATGAAAGAGAAATAACAATTACCTATTGTTCATACAAATGACCTATACAAATACAAATAATCTATTGTTCATTTCAGTATTCTGAGACGACCACTTTTCATCGATTCTATCTCACTAAAGTGTGACACACAGAAGTATTTAAACATTTCTAGAATTTATTGTGATATGTGAATAATTCATCTTTTTTTCTATCCTGTCAACCTTATTTTCCTGAATAAAACACATATCAACTCATACAGGAATGGAGGGGAAATTTAGAATAGCTGAAAAAAAATCAAAATATTTTGCTTCGTATATATAGCTCTAAATATACTTTATATTTAAATGGATTAACAGTGAATTTGTAGTGGAGAATGAGCCATGCAAATTTTTATACATTCATGCGTTTCGAACATAACTAACTGACTTAAAAATCTTACTAATCTTTACTATAGATAAGAATAATTCAAATTACTCTCAGTGATGATTCTGCCTTCTGGATATTCTTCTTCAAATGAAATGCAAATATGTCTCCTTAACAACCAATATCTCAACTCCGTAAAGAAATCTAGGTGTTCCGAGGTCGCTCTGATTAACAGAATAATGATATGCTTCCATTTTATTACTATTTGTTGCATCATGGACTTGTTTATCCTATCAGTTACCTTAAACAAGCGGATTGATGTGAAAGACAGTCGTCTCCACCATAAGAGGTAGGAAATAGAAGTTAGAATCCCAAATGGTTTAAATGAACTGGTTCTCGCACGGATAATGTTCGTCACTATAGGGAAGTTCCTCAGTCACCAAACAAGCAAAAAAAAAAAGTGTCTCGCAAGGATAGTGTCCGTCATTGGAGGGGATTTACTCGATCACTATAGAAGCAAACAAAAAATTGTTTAACGTTCTGGCAGGTTCTCATCCATGTATAAAATATACCCCTTTGTACAAATGATTTGGTCATGCATATTCCACTAAGTGAAATCAAACCATTACATATGTAATAACCTAGTTTTCAGCAATCTATCATTTCTTTCACAAATAATGAGAAACACTGTTTAATAAAAGTGTCTTCTTGGCATTTGAAAAGGAATAGATAGCTCATCAATATAACAGTTAAGAACTGACCCATCTCGTTGCCATGCACATTTATTGTCTTAAAGAGAAGATGCAAAGTATTAAGAAGTAACGTCAACACACCTCGACCAATTTAAAAAAGGTTTTAAACAATTTTCAATTACTTAAAACTTTAAGAGAAACAATTCAAAGTTTTACTTTTTATTATCCATTTTTAAGCAAATTTCCATCTTCCGTTTATATTCAAATTCATCTACGTTTTGGTTTAAAAGTAAAATAATTTCAGATCAAGAGTTAAAAAGAAATTCAAACAGATTAAACTTAACCGTAAAATCTGTAAATTGTGTGGTCTTATTCGCTTGAAAGCTGTGCAGATAATTTACTTGCATCTATTCCTTTTGTAGCACCTCAAATTTGGGGATGAAAAGTGATTGGTAGTTGTCTCTGAATAGTGGTGAGTTCACTGCTCTGGATCATACAGAAATGGTTTTAAAGTGATTATCCTCTATCAAGTGCCTCTTGTCACTTGTAGGAGATTTTCACCGAATCCTGCGATTTTCCTTAAGACTCAACCTTATTTACACCAATAATGTCTCAGTCATTCTTTTATTAAAATCCCAATAATTCATCGGCAGGTTGGTGTAGGTAGCTCTTATTACTTACATTTATATCTCACTGTAATAAAAATCACATCAGCTCTGGTGACGGAAGTGTGATGTAGAGTAGTGTTGAAGTGTCAAAATAGAATTTTAGCTGAAAAGAGTATTTTTAAAAATTTTTAATTTAATTTTAATTATTATTTTGAAATCTATGACATCAAATATTCTTTGATTTCGTATATTGCTTGAAATAATAAAAATATTCCCAACAAGCATCTCTTATAATTTGGAGGTACCATTAAGAAGAGCAAATGATAGACATTGTTTATTAAAGACATTTTTTCAACTCAATATTTTATTAAATATGTATATGTCTGTACAGAATTGCAGCAACTTATATACTTCCAGATAAAAATAATTAATTTCAATTACTGTTTTCAAAAGAAATATCAAACATTATAATTTATTTCTTTTTAACTGTTACTTAATTAGAAAAGTAAATTGAAAATTCGAAAAAAAATTAATTTAATCATTGATTATTAGTCTTTTTAAAACAAATTCCCATTTATATTAATAGGACTCTTAGTATTTCAAAAATGAAGCAAGAATTTTAATTATGAAGAACTTATTCCATGTGACAGAAAAGTGACCATTTCGTAACAAGTTTGGACAGTTTGTTAATGACGTTTGAAGATGGATGGCTTCGTGTATTTAGTTTACAGATAATAGCTTAATAGCTGTGTAGCATTGTTTGCGTGGAAGTTATTGTTATTTAGTTAGTGGAAGATAACTTTTCGAAACCTCTGTTACATTCTATTGGTTAGTAGTTACTATTATAATTAAAGTTAAACAAGGAATATTTATTATTTGAAATAGTGCTTAAATGAGAGTGATGTATATAGAAAGAAATTGAAGAAAAGGATTAAAAATCTCGAAATATTTCGAAGTGTCTACATCCTGAACGATTTTGCCTTTTTTTTTAAATTGGAAAAACATTGGAAATTCTCAGATTGCGTTAAAATGTGCCTGCTATAAATGAAATAGTCAGTCATTTTAATAAAAATCAGAAATAATTTTTATAAAATCCTGTCTGCAAGATGTAAGACAAAGGTAGATTCCTTTACATCTAAGTTATTATTTGGCAACATGAATTGTTGATGTTAGAGACAGTAAAAATTAAGATTTGAAAGCCTTTTTCAGTCCCTAACTTCTAAGATATTGCAGCTATCGCAACATTTAAAATACCAAATATACTAATTTATTTAATTGAAGATTTTTCCATCATCAATATTAAAGAAAGTTATACCAAAATGAAAATTTCAACACCTTACCATTTCCATTACCTTTGAGTTAGATAGGGCATATGAATACAATAATTTCACATTTCTTATTCCAAGTCAGTTAAAATCCAAACAAAATGATTCTAGTAATGCCTTTTCACACGATAACACGAGCAAATCCTTATATGCATATTATATATCTAAGATTTTGAACGAAGAGTAGATTTAGGTTCTAAAACCCCTAATTGAATAAGAAATGAAAACTTTTTCCAGAAGTCATGAGAACCATTACAATGGGTTGTCTTCTTATAGGAATCTACCTAAAAAGAACATTATACTTTTAACTCTATTTTTAAAAATATAAAAACGGATTGAAACGCTAAATTGTTTTTCCAGTTCATAACAAATGTATATGTTTCCTTTTCATCAAACAATACACTTTCTGGTTCTCGCCCATTATCGTTAGAAAAATATACTAATTTTGTTCCTAATAACTTAATTAATACAGAAATAGGATTGATTCGACGTTGATATCAATAATGGCACATTCATAATATGTTAATGTAAGTATAAAAGAAGAAATAGATAAATATATAATTAAAGAACCACATAAAAAGGATTAAATTGCAGAAGCAACACAGCCTGTTGCACAATATCACGTGATAATATGCTATGCCGTGTAATATTGCGAATATTATTTAATGTCGTACAACATACGCAGTGATTATAAGTTTAAGTTTCAAAATGCTCTAAAAAAACCACAGATGCGGATGGCAGAAAAAAGAATTTAGTTTTAAATTGCAGAAACAGGTGGCGTTGTAAGCGGCAAAAAATGTAAATTAAAATATCTCTCATTCTCACGAAATATTTCAATGTTATAAACGCCAGGTATACAGCTTTTCCTCATTTCGCTTCCCAAACGTTCGCCATGGGTGTCTCACTGCAGGACAGCGCTCTGCTGGTAAAGCTGTAATTCGATAGAACGATGATTGTGTAAGAGTAACTGTGTAAATGTTCAGGACACTGAAGAGTATAAAAGAAGGCATTGGTTCAATGAGTGTCGAGGGTGTGAAGATAATGACTTAAAAATTCGAAATGACAGGTTCGTTTTGATGTGCAATCTGGCAGTTGGAGAAAACGAGGACATTTGACGGTAGTTGAAGAAGTGGGCACAAGCATTAGAGAAGGTGTTGGCTTCTAGCATGCAACCGTGCCCGAATTGGAATTTCCTGAACACTGAACATGCCTAGGAGCAGTGGAGTTAAAAATTGCACGAAACATTGCAATACTATCCGTATAAAATTGACCGTAAGCAGGAGTTGCTTCCTGTCTGACCTGCCAGAAAAGGAGAAGTATGCGATAAAATTTCTTCCTCGCATGGAAGTGGAAATGAATGACTGTAGGAAAATTTTGTAGACAGATGAAGCCCATTTTCATCTGACAAGGTATGCCAATACCCCGAATTGTCGAATATGGTCAACAGAAAATCCACTGGCAACGCGCCCAGTATCACTTCAACCTGAAAAGGCTGCGGTGTGGCGCGACTTTAAAGCATCATTCATCCTACAGCCATATTTTTTCAAGCAGACGGGGGCTTCCTGTTACCACTACCGTCACTGGTCATCGTTATGCTTCTCTTTTTCGCAACCACGTCATTCCAGCTCTGCAACATCGTAGATATGTCGAAGGAATCATTTTATGCAAGATGGCACTCCACCACACATCGCACATATCATGAAGCAGCTGCTGAAGCGCCATTTCGGAAATGCTCAAATTATCAGCTGTTATTTCTTTACAGCCTGACCGTCCTGATCACCTGATCTTACTCAGTGTGACTTCTGGATGTGGAGTTATCTGAAAGATGTTGTGTTCTGTGCTCCAATTGCAAATTTTGCTGAATTAAAGGCACGCATTTCTTAACACATTCTGTACACCTCCCCGAAGACACTGCGATCCATTTTGGAACATGCTGTTTGTCGGTCTCAGCTTGTTGCACCTGACGTGGACACCATATTGAACATGTTTTGCACCTATCTCGCGATATTTCCAAATTTCTTTGATAACTGGTTCTTATGCGATATATCGCCGTAAAACTCTTGAAACCGATTTGTCCCCTTCGATGTGGTATGTGCAGTCATGCAAATAAAACTGTTCAACAATTCTAATTCGTCATTGCGTTTTAATGTGTAACTTGCTCTTTAGCCGTTAATTTACGAATCATTTCTCATTTATCGTCGTGATTCGGCAGCTTACATCGCCAACTGTTGCTAAAATTTGAAACAAAATTTTTCTTCTGCAAAACGCTTTCCGCCTTCTTAACATGCCGTTCAAATTTGACGTCATTCTCATCGGTGGTTCTTTTTTTATAGCTTTTAATTTTAATCACCCTGTACATGTTTTCAGTATAGTATATTATCAGCATCAAATCTTCTCATAATTCTTCAGTCAGTAAGCCTTTTCTGCTTTATCTTGTAGGTAGTATAGAAAAAGTACAGTAATCATCAAAAAAAAACTCGAGCTGGAGCTTTTGACGAATTTCCGAATACAAGTTTAGTTAATCCTGAGTTCGAATGACACATTTCTGAAAAATGTCTGTTTATCTGTCTATCACAAACGTAAAAAGCGCTTAATAAACGCTTTTAGATAGATAGTGGAAATTTAGTATAGGGTCTTTGCACCACATTTTAAGTAAAATCCGCTTAGAAGATGGCAGTCTACCCAGTTGTCCGAATATACAAAATTAAAAAACAGAGATCTAGATATATGTAGTTTTAGTTTAGTAAAATTAATGTCCCATTTTGTAGAAACACCTAAGCTATTTTGGGGATGGATCTCGAAATTTTGAACCACGGTCAGAAGATGAGGACGACACTTGAGTTGTCATCCCCCTCTCCAAACTCTGACATGACACTAGTGGGAGGACGTTTGACCCGATGGAATTAACATGCACCAGACCTGCTCACATGGTAGTTTTTCTTTGGAATCAGGCCTCAAACCTAGAACCTTCCGGTTCCGAAGCCGAAATCTTATTAAGGTAATTCCGGCCCCAAGATCTAGATAGATAGAATGCAGTACACAGATTTAACATATATAATGTTAGCAACTACCAAATTTTGAGTAAAATTTAACTACCGTTGATCATCTGCTGTTTTGTATTTTTACAAACAAATTAACGCGATAAAGCAATAAAAACACAATGACATAAATATATCAAACTTGGTTGGGGATTTTGTGACTACAAACGCAGTTTTCTGTCAAGTTTCTGTATCAATCGGTAGAAAAAAAACATGTCTAAAACGTAAATTCCTTTTTGGCTACTATTAACATGCCAGAAATTAATCGCCAAATAACTGGCCAAGAATGATATGATGAATTTATTTAAAAAGTTAAATTTAAGCCAAAAGTTAATTAATTGACGCCAATGCATAACAAGGCGTTCTCTAGCAAGACAAGTTTATTAGAGAGTGCTAGAGAAAGTTTTGGTGAGACAACTCCCACTAGTTTTTAATATTCACATTTTACTATGTGAAATGTTATCAAGCTCATTTGATAACTTTTGTCCAAAAAAATGGAGGAAAATTACCATCTATCCTTCTATTTCCCATTTTTATCATCAATACTAAATAATTTATTAACATTTTCAAGATTTTCGAATTTAAAAACCTATGATTGTCTGTAAATATCCTTAAATAAATTTAAAATTCAGGAAACTAATCCTCATCACTATCACATACATTCAGTATTGATTCCTTACTTCCAAAATAAGTTGAAAAATAATTTTGAGGCGGAAATAAAGCTATATTAATTGTTAATAACTTTAAAATATCCTAAAATTATTCAAAATCCTTTTTACTGTCAACTGTTTTACAATTTTATTTCTGTTTCTGAAGCTAAATTTTAAACTGCTTTCGATTACATTATTTTAATTTTTTTAATAAAATTTCCTTTTGAACATACCAATTGAAATGTTAAATTATTTTTTTAATTTTTTTATGAAATTACTATCTTTATTCTTTTTATAGATGAAATAATCTATAATTTCACTAAATGGAAATGCGAAGTGTAAAAAAAAAAAATGGGTTGAGTTATTGCAATATTTTATTCTGACGTAAGTGGCTAAGGGAAATACAATTTAAAGTGCATAATTTAATTTTTCCTAAACATGTTCATTAAAATGTCTTATATATACGGATTAGTTTTGCTCAACGAAGAAAATCTAGGCTTTAATAAAGTGTGTTTTCAAATTAATAGATTTGCCTTTTTCCCTTCCATGAGAATATTTGACTTAAAGATAGTAATCTAATTTTTATTCCTGGGGAGCCAAGTGTTTTTAAAAGAAATCAATATTTTTGAGGAATATAAATATATATCACAAAATTGTTTCTGACATGAAAGTGCATAAAAATTTCAAGGAATAATGTATTTAATATTATAATTTTTAACACATACTACATATTCAAAAGAAAAAATTTAAAAATACTATGACAAATTAAATATTTGACCTTTTAATGCAGCCTGTTAGACTGCTGCAAATAAAAATGATCTGTAAACATGCGCTTGAAGCTTTGTATATTAAAATAGGTTTATTTATTTCACATTATTGATAAAGAACAATGTGAGGTTTTGGATTTTAAAAGTGAGAGACAAAATGGACGATTAAAAAAACTGGGTTTTTTTCTTTATTTTTTTTATTAGGAAACGTATATAACTTTTTGAATGAAAAACCACAAACTTCAACACAGTATCGGCATATTTTTTGACTAGGTTTGCATCCAATATAATAATAATTCATACATATTTCTAAATATATTTAATAAACTATTGAACATTTCAGCTTCAAACATACAATTTATTTATTTTTTTAAAAAAACTACATTAATATGGGACGGATGAAATTTATTGATAAATAATGGCAAATATGCATAAGACCAAAATTAATAAATTAGCCCCAATAGAAAGGATATAATGTTTCCGGTCAAGTGGATTGCTTATAGAGACAATTCGTAAAGCAAACTTCACCCCCACTACCACTAATTTCATAAAAATTGAAAAAATGAGACTGTGTGCGTGTGTGTGTGCGCGTGCGTGCGTGCGTGCGTGTGTTGATGTCTGTGTGAGAAAAAGAGAGAGGGGAATCATTATCTACAAAAACGGTTTATCCAAACTTTTATATTTCATGTTTGCTAAGCCTTCGAGTAATAAAAATGATAAAATATGCACGATGAGTCATTTGAAAATATCACTAAAGCTAAAAATTTTCAATTCAATTTCTGAGGAATATTTTTATTTCTTTAATGAAACATGGGCCTTCGTAGTTGATTGTAATATTTTATTTTCAATAAAAAAGATTATTTAATTAAATATAGTTAAGTATTGATTATTACCATTAGAATACTTACGGCATCGATATATTGCCTCCAACTGTAGAGGAGACTCAATATTTTCAATAAATATTTGTATCTTGTCAATTCCTCTGGTATTATATTATATATGATAAAAAGAAAGAAAGGAAAGTAAGATACGAGAATCAATTTGCCTACATATACATAAATCAATGAATATTCGAGGCGAAAAGAGTAATAAAGATAATTCTATTCCCTAGTTTTGTTACCTTGACAGCATAAGGCAAAAAAGTGAGAAGAAAGATACAAGATAGCATCAGAAAATTGTGATACATAAATGAATATTCAAACGGTAAATTGAGTCTTGAATGAAATGTCATGAAGCTGATGTGGCATGGAATTAGCGAATAGTGTCTTAGGGTCATTTTGGACGAGGCACACTATGTAAATTTCGAAGTCTCAGCCGAAATAGTGCTATGCTTTCTTTTAAATAGATGGTTCATGCAACAAATAAAATCAATCAAAGTATATGGACCAATATCATAATTTTCTGAAATCTCTGCTAAGACGAATGTGCAGACGTCTTTGATTTTTAAAAAGCGACAAAAATACAGTTTGGAAAGTAAAAATATAATTTTTTAAAAAGTTGATCTGGATTTCATTCATGTGGGAGTTATTGCATAATTTTCAACAATTAATTCATAAAACGAGTTTTAACAGAACCAGAACTTAATTAATTTTATTGTCCTTTTCTTTTAACCCTCATTTGTAATCTAATGGAAATTTCCATAATAATCCATAACATTCAGTGAACATAAAATTATACTCTAAACAGGTGAGCGGTAAATTGATTCTTGCTTGAACAAAATATTTACAACTTTTTTTCGCGATTACTGCAGCTGTAAAAAAATCAAAGATCAAAATAATTATAGAGGGTTTCAGCTTGTCATTCTGCTGTTTGGTGTAAGTAGAAGAAACGTGTAATTTCCTAAGTATTTTTATAACTAATCTGAGGGGTTGCTTATAAAAGCGATATTGAGTGGCGAAATTCAGAAGATTTTGTGCTGAGCATAACAAGCCAATTTGCATAAGGATGGATTTTCATCATACTGTTTTTGGAATTATATTATGTATTTGTGCTATATTTTTTTTAATTTTTTTTCCTTTAAACTAAAGCATGAATTATATCTTCTTGATTAATTTTACAAAATGTAAAAATTCATGCAAAGAAGAATGAAGTATTATGAATTGAATTAACGTGCTAACTGTTCTTGTATTTTGATAATTATATATATATATATATATATATATATATATATATATTCTTATATGGAATAAAATATAAGCCATTTCGTTTTTATTATTTCATCAAATATTTAATAACGGTTTTCTTCCAATGTTGTAAGCTAAAGAAAATAGATTTTTATTGTCTACAAAATAATATGTTGTATAAGAAAGTGAAGTTTCTTTACCAAAAGAGACAACTTGCAACTTGAAAATTGATTACCAGAAGAACTAAGTTTTCAATGGCACCATCATATCATGGTAATTAACAGCTTTAGAGTTCAGTTAAGCAAATTCAAATCTGCTAAGACAACGCGTGTTTACATTTACATTTTTAATTTAATTCTTAAAATTACTAGTTGTAGGGCTTATGAATGATTAATACATAAGAAATTAAACTGAATTTAACAATTACCATCATTACTGGAGAACCATTAGTTCAGCAGGTGAAAAATTTTGTATATACATCCAATCCATTCTGATTGAAATACTATCAAAAAATTCATTCATTCATTATCATTCTAAAAATATAAAAACTAAAACTAAAAATATTTCGATTATCTCAACATATCTAAATTCTCCGAGACAAATGACACCGAATTTAAATTCAGCAGCCACCTAGATAAATGGGAGTATTTCACGGCCTAAACAATAGAATCCAGAATATGCATCGCTTATGAAATACCAGGTTCATAAACTATGAAAGATCCTTCCGTGTCACTGTATGGAACTACTGGTTCAGACGACGCATTTCTTTATGCCGGGATGAAGAATGATGCCATTGTCTACACGAAAGACAAGACTGCGTTTGGAGGATACGAAAACTCCTAGACTAAAAGCATTTCTCCCTTGTTATTTTGACTCACGAGATATGTATTTGTATATGCAGCTCATGCATCTTTCAAAATAGTTTAGTTTCAAATGTCAAATATATATTCTACGAAAATGGGAAGAAACTTTGAATTTTAAAGTGGTAGATCGATATATTAATGTATCATCATTGCTGGTATTTCGAATTGTGTTGTTTAATACAGGGTGCACAGGCTAGTTTAATCCAGGTACAACTAAGAAAGAAAACATACTTTTACTACTCTCAGATGTGTATGAAATTTTAATCAATTCTGGATTAGATCTCCATCTTGTATATCATTGGTTGTGTAACTTATAAACGAATACAAGAGTAAGACGCTCCAAGAGAGAGAGAAAAAAATGACCTGCTACTTAGATGCTTTAAGAGCAAAAAATAAGCCAAAATGAAAAAAAAAATCTGCTATCACAAATTACTTGTTATGTGAGAACATTGAAATTTTTCCAGTCTTTGTTTGTCTCAATTAATTTAGGTTTAAAACAGTCATTGAATATCAGATTATGCATGAGTCGGTATGTAGTAAACGGTTTTCTTTCTTTCTTTCTATATATATATATATATATATATATATATATATATATATATATATATATATATATATATATATATTTGAATTAAGCTATTTTTTATCATTTGAACTTTATTACAAATGTATTTTTAGGATATTATTAAAGCTCAATAGAATGCAAAGTAGCTACTCATCTTGTTTATCTCCTTGTCATATTTTTGCAATATCAAAGAATGTTTTGTTGATGGTTATATATTTATAAAGAGCTCATACAGATATTTTTTATACAGGAAATTAAATGTAACAAACTTTGACCGAAATTTAGAAAAAATAAATCAACATTATTTCATATGCTATCAGAGTAAAATTTGTACTGTGCTTTATACATTGTATTAAGCCATATTTTAATCCTTATACCGTTTTATATATGATATTAAATAAATTATTTAATATCTACCCTATCACAGGATTTATAAATTTTTGCTGATGATCTAAAAAAAAAGATAGAAATAGCTCATTTCAATATTAATAATCTGAAAGAAGTGCCGGACAGTTCTGAATTGAAGATTTGAAAGGAAAATTTAATAAAATCCGGACATAAAGAATCGGATCTCTGGCGGAAATACTTCTTTGACAACCTTCCAAAAAACTCTCCATTAAGAAAAGACTTGCTCGGTATAAAAATGGATTTCGTATACGTGAGACTTGAAGACTTTAGTCATCACCGTCAGAAAGTGTCTGACAGCAGATGTCAGAGTCTTGTATTATATTTTTTTGACGATGCGCATAAGATGCGTTTTTTCCAAAACTCCATTTCGCGATTTCTATCATTAAAACGCTTATATAAAGGGTTTTAAAATTCTTTTTCTTGACAAACCGAATATTTTAATATATCTGGAAAGTTTCAATTTTATTATTAATTTTGTCCGTGTGATATAGTGAAGTATTTAAAAAAGATTTCACTATCAGTCAATATGCAGTGAAATGAGCCTGATTGAGATTAAACTACTTTAACTTGAAACGCACTGATGAGTATAATTTTAAATAAATTTTCCAATCATAACAAGATGGAAATCGCAAATGGACAACTCCGAACGTCTTAGAGGCCTGCAGAAAAAAATAAATGACGTGACCGTCACAACAGTATTGATGAGTATTAAGTTTGAATCCCAAAGGGTAGCATATATTGTACAGCCGTCATTAACATCTACACAACTCCTCATGTGAGAAGCACGTCCCGTCATCAGTAGAGGATAATTGACCCTACACCATTTCTGTACCCACTTGATAGACGAAAATCAACTATTACTCCGAAAACCTTTCATCTTCATTCCTAAGATTGTGGGTGGAAAGTTTGATAAGCTATATAACTGAATATGGAACTTTGTTCCATAAGAAAGCAAGAACATCTCAAAACACAGGGAACAAAAACAAATAATGTTTTAAAGAAGTCTATTGTAAATCGTAATTAACAGAATAAGGCAGAAGCTCGGAAAATTTGGGCATATATAGCTTGGGTAGGGATCTGGTTTTTGAAGTATCTTTAAAAATTTTATTTAGAATTTTAATTAATTAAAAATTAAGCTAAATTTCTTAGGTTCTGGGTAGCTTGAGAACATATTATTGCCTTAAATAGATTTCACACAATTTTAAACTTCCCTTTTCAACATGGAAAGTTTTTGGTCATGAAAAGTTTTCCTAAAATTTGACATTTAAAAAACATATATCTTTGGATTTTAATAATATTTTACAACAGCTTTGAACTGTCAAAAGTGTGAACACTTTTGAAAGTCGTTATGTTTTCTAACGTTGTATGCTTATAGAAAATATTACATTTCAAAACTGCACACTCTTACATATTATTTTAAAGAGTATTCAATGCTGATTCCAATACAAATAGTAAAATTCAAATATTTGTAATACAAAAAGTTATTTTTAATCAGGTTAATAAACATGGTGTCGAAATAGATTGCAATTTTTAACTTACATGACAAATCCTGTTCCTTTTTCTGGGAACAAATGAAATGTTATTAACTGCTAAAAGAAGCTGAATCAGGTTTAAAGTCGGAATAAGTCATTATTGGGATTTTTCCTGTTGTAGAAAGACTTTTTATGTTATTAAATCGTAAGTTAGAAAGTGTTTTAAAAAGTTTGATACATAGCTAAACTTTTTGTAATTATTTCAAATATTTAGTCTAGAAAAAATAACATCGAATAAAGTAAATTGTTGGTTACCTATATAAAGAACTAAGATTATTGTGTAACAAAAATGTTGATTTTCTATATTGAAATTTCAAAACAGATAGATGATTCAGCGATTACATCTGGAATCCTAAAATTTTGTTTGCAGTATCAAGAGACAAATTCAATAAAAAACAAAACATGAAAAGGTTAGAAAAGGTGCGCCGCATCTGGTGATGTCAGAAAGATAAAAATACTATGTCTCCAGAATTGAAGAATGTTATCTACGGCATTTTGAATAATGGTCCTCAATAATCAGAAGAAGATTATTAGATGTTGGACTAAGAGGCAGAATTGAACGAAAAAATACTTATCTCGATTTACAGCAGGGTAAAAATATTACAGAGGACAAAGGAATGCATTAATTGGACAGATGGTCACTAGTTGTAAGGAGGGATGAAATAAACATATTGTTTTTCGGTATTGATGGAAAAAATAGGTAAGGCATGGAATAGATGAAGAGCTACATTCTGCCTGCATTGAGGCAACTATAAAAAAACTCATTTTAACGCTAGGATTTAGTCATGCATGTCAGAAAACGATATTGGTTTCCTTCATGTTAAATACATGAAAATAAGCTGAAACTATTCTGGAACTAAAATTTACACCTTCCATCATTGAACTATTTCCTAACAAAGCTTCATTTATTTTTTAGCAGGATTCATCTTCCTATACAGCAAAAATATCCGAAGAGTGGTTTAGTACAAAGAGCAATGAATTGTTATCATGCCCAAGAAATAGTGCTGACCTCGAAATTAATAAGGACTTATGCCACCTTTTGAAAACTCTTGTACATATGAATCATTCATCATATTAAACAGAGTTAATTGAGACTATAACTGTTCCCTGTCATCATGCAATAACGAAAGAAGAGTTTAAAACTCATATCATCTCAATGAAACATCAGTGTGGAGCTGTAATCTATACTTACAATAAAGCTCAATGTGTGAGCGTTTGTGCTGGCACTCTATAGGCCAGACCGTTGGACCTACAGCTACCAAATTTGGCACAGGTATACCTTGGAGGTCAGGAATGTGTACCTCGGATCTCTTTTTTTTTGAATTCTTGATTTAAATTTGAATTAATTAAAAACTAAGCGAAATTGTATTTTAAATACTTGAATTTTGCTTTTTCTCATGCAATCAGCAAGAAAATCTTAGGAAAATTTCTAAAGAAATAATAGAATAATTGTATGTTTATTGAAATAACGCGGTTTTAATGTATGGCAGTTTAATTAATTAAAAGGTCATGGTGCTATGTGTGAACTATTTTGTTGAAATTAAATAGCTAGAATCCACTATGATCTATTTGGTATCGAAAAATGTCGTGGTATTCCTTATGGTTTACATCAAATTCAAATTTAAATTATATAATTAGCTTTTGTTCTAAAATTAATAAATAAAGGACTACTTTTAAATCGGTTTAGCAATCAAAATAGCCCAGAAAAAATCGAATTAAAGGCTAATTATTACCCTGTATAAGAAATAGATGGGACTCATGAAAATAAATTATAAAATCCTGGACAAATAATAAAAACGCGGTATTGTTATTAATCTCAAAACCAAGTATTTATTAATGATTAGTTAATAATACAAAATTAAACTCGTGCTGGCGCAAAAATTTTTAATATTTAATTTGTAACTCTTACAATTGAAACAAGTGTCAAATAATGGAATATAAAAACAATATACGATATGAAAGATAAAATGGGCAAAGGGAGATAAAAATATTAATGAAGATTTAAAGGTATAAATGCCGTACCGTTGTTGCTTTTAGAGCCAAATATTTTACGATGTTAGGTAAGAATTCAAAATGTTAATTCGTAAGTACATAGTAATTACCAGAGCAAGTACTTGAAAGTTAATTATTTAGAGTAGGAATTACCTCAAACAAATACCCAGAGATCTGCAAGATGTAAAATTAATTTTAATTTACCCACTCACAGACATATTTGGTTCGATTCTGAGTGTACAAAAAGATGTGTATAGAGCAATAACTACCGTCTTTGTAAAAATTGCCTTTTATCACAGATAATAGATTACATTTAATATATCAGACCAATTCATCAGTCACGTTGATGATACTTGATGTCTTATTTCAAAATATAGTGAAAGTGATACAGATAGCTAGAAATTCCACATCACTTAGTATTGTTATTCAATTGTAAAATTTTTGTAAGCATACTTTTCATTTCTGAACTATATTTTCACTTTTCAACTAAATTTGAGAAAACATAAATAGCTACAATTTCCCTACAATGTCTTAAATACTCCCACATTAATTAGTTTGATGATAATTAGATATATTTATAGACAGTTCTGAGAAGCTTAAATTTAGTTAATAAAAGCTAAGTAAATATTTTATTGATCAGAATTTAATCAAAATGAAATGCAACAAATTTATTTGAATTTTGAAACTGAAACCAAATTTCATTATGCGTCTGAAAGTTACATACACAAATTGTCATTCTGATTTTCACAAAAGTAGAAGTAATTTTAAAAAATAATTTTTAAAAAAAGGATTTATAAAAATCTTCAAAAAAGTTAAGTTAAAGAAGAGTTATTCTTCTTTCTCTATCACAAATCGAATTTTACAAGTAAAGAAAAATAAAACCTAATAAAAATTTTAATTCATAAATTATTTTTACTCAAAAAAACATACGATTGCGAGTTTTCTTAAATATCCTACACATTGTCAAAAATATAATAAATATTGCTTGACGAACCTTTAAAATTATTTTGTGACACAAATCACTAAACTGATAAACTATTGCCAACAGCGAATTATTGCTGTCTATATATGTATATTGCTTATATTCAAGCAATAGATATCTATACCGTTGTAATTTTTTGGAATTTCAACATTAAATTTACAAAAAATGTCAAAATATTTGAAAATGGATATTTGCTGAATAAACGCATAGTCATGAACAAAAATTTATTCAGATCATTTATATACACAATGAAACAGCATTTTCGTAATTCAATTACTAAATTTCCAAGCTTGTTTTATCGCATATATATACTTTAAATTTGTCATAAGTCCATTTAATTTATTTCAGCAAATTTTAGGATATTATTTTTCAGAGCTTATATAATCATTTTTATGAAGAATCCACCATCAATTTCATTATAGTATGTTCAACTTCCTGTCAATATTGCTACGTTCAATGGTGGCGGGTTGTTCGGTTGTATGCAAGAAGAAGTATTTTCAAGAAAATAGAAGACATATCTAATACAATTCCTTAGAATTTGCCTATTTTAATGTGGTACGTCTGCAATTCATAGTCCATTTTATCATATAACTCATATTTTTTTCTTCGTTTTATTTTAATCCAGATTAATATATCAGCAATGTAAAAATTAAAAAATGATCAAAAGTAGCTTACCACTGCCGGACTTCTTTTTCGGTAACTGCAAGAAAAGAAAACCAGAATTAATTATTTCATTATAATTAAAAAATAATTTAAAAATATTGAATATTTGATGAAATTGTTAATAATAAAATATAATAAACAGCTATTTTTGATTAAAATATTAATATGCTTTCAAATACTTGAGTTAAAAGCTGAACAATAGTTTCAGTTTTAGCCTTTAACTTATAATGGAAATCAAAAACATTTTTCTAATAAATATTCATTATTGTTTAATTTCTGCATTTTCAAAAAAAATGTGATTTAAAAAGTGTAATTCATTTAAGCAATTTTAGCTTTAAAAACTTTTTTTTTAAATTTCAGAAATAAATTTGTTGTAAATATAAAGACATCCGTTCTTTAATAATCATAAAAGCATTTTCATTACTATACAAAAACAAAACAATGCGCTTGTATTTTTTCACATAAGCAGAAATTGGTTAAATTCCAGACACAAACTTTTAACCATTATGCGTTTTTCATCCTTTGTTGGAAACCTAGAAGCACCAAAAATATAAATAAAAACAGAATTTTTTCAAAAGTTACAAGAATTTACTCTGTTTTGAAGAAGATTCTTATTTATTTCATGAGCATTAGAAATAGAAAATCTGTGAAGAATTTCAAATGTATGTCGAAAGTAATGAAAAGGTATGCAATTTTTTTTCGGAGAATGCAATTTAAAATTGAGGAAATGATCTCGATAGAATATATCTACGTAACTCATCCATTAAAAAGTACTTTAAGGATTTGAGGTTTATTATTTTATTTATAGTATTTTTTCATTCCCTATAAGTAATTTAATTCAAAAATTTTATAAGTTTTTATTATAATATTTATATTTAAATTAAAAATTTCAATATTAATTTTCATTCAAAACATAAAAACAGCATAAACATATGCACAAGAAAATGCAATTTTACCCATTAAGTATTTTATCTTAAATAAAGGATATGTTCTAATTAGTTTCAATGTTATATATAATAACATACACTGAAGTGACAAAAGTCATGGGACAGCAATATGCAAATATACAGATGGCAGTAGCATCGCAGCGAAAAAGTATAAATGCGCAGCTCGTTTTCCAGAGCTTTCATTTGTGTTCAAGTTATTCATGTGAACAGATTTTTCGTGATTTATGGCGGCATGACGAGAATTAACAGACTTTGAACGTGGAATGTTAGTTGGAGCTAGACGCATGGGTCATTCCATTGCGGATATCGTTATTGAATTCAACATTCCGAGATCCACAGTATCAAGAGTGTGCCGAGAGTATGAAATTTCAGGCATCACATCCGATCATGGACAGCGCAGTGGGCGACCACCTGCAATTAACGACCAAGACCACCGACGTCTGTGTAGAATGGTCAATGTTAATAGACAAACAACACTTCGTCAAATAACTGCAGGAATCAATGTGGGACGTACGAGGGACGTGTCCAATAGGACTGTGCGGCGAAATTTGTCTTCCTTGGGCTATGACAGCAGAGGACCGACTCCAGTACCTTTACTGACAGCACGACATCGCCTGCAGCGACTCTTCTGGGCACGTGAGCATATCGACTGGTCCCTAGACCAGTGGAAAACCGTGGCGTGGTCAGATGAGTCACGATTTCAGTTGTTACGAGCTGATGGTAGAGTTCGAGTGTGTCGCAGACCCCACGAAGCCATGGACCCAAACTGTCAGGAATGCACTGTTCAAGCTGGTGGTGGCTGCATAATGGTGTGGGCTGTTTTTACATGGCATGGACTTGGACCTCTGGTGCAACTGAACTGATCATTGACTGGAAATGGTTATGTTCAGCTGCTTGCATATCCCTTGCAGCCATTAATGGACTTCACGTACCCACACAACGATGGGATTTTTATGGATGACAATGTGCCATGTCACCGGGCCAGAACTGTTCACGATTGTTTTGAAGAACATTCCGGACAATTCCAGC
This sequence comes from Argiope trifasciata, assembly GCA_026543055.1. Taxonomy (NCBI): domain Eukaryota; kingdom Metazoa; phylum Arthropoda; class Arachnida; order Araneae; family Araneidae; genus Argiope; species Argiope trifasciata. The sequence goes on from JAPMOQ010046685.1 coordinate 46,846, forward strand.
GCATGATCTGGCCACCTAAATCCCCCGATATGAATCCCATTGAGCATATATGGGACATCATCGAAAGGTCCGTTCGTACCCAAACTCCTGCACCATCCACACTTTCACAATTATGGACGTCTATACAGACAGCATGGCTCAATATTCCTGCAGAGGACTTCCAACGACTAGTGGACTCCATGACACGTCGAGTTGTTGCACTTCGCCGGGCAAAAGGAGGACCGACACGATATAACAGTCATCCCATGACTTTTGTCACTTCAGTATATGTGCCCTTGACATTGTACATGCAAGGCACTCATTTACGTAATAATGAAAAAAAAAAATTCTATTGATAGCAATTCAAATATGAAATATAGCAACTGAGTCATCTAAAATTTGCTTCAATTATTATTTTTTAAGCAGATAAATATTTTTAGAAACTGTTCCATAACCTGATATTATTATATTATAGCGGCCTCAGATGATTAAATGGTTCACCGGATATATTCATTATATTTGTTTTCATAGCAATCGTATGAATATAAATTCAGGTTAATGATTTCAGAAAATTGTATCACATTTAAACTGTTTCAAATGACTATAATTCTGTTTATTGCGTGCATGACCTATTAATGGAAACTTCCCAAGGCATCATAGTACTAATTAAAGTATCAATATCTGGCTCATCTAAATTCTGAATTTTTACTTTAGCTATAGTTCACCATTTATTTTGCTTTGTAAATTAAAAAGAAGTTAAATCAAATCATAATTCAATTTTTCACAATGAATGAAAAGTACGCGATGTAATATTTAATGCAACAATAAGCGCGATTCCAGGCGACTATGTAGCATATAGTTAGAAATAACTAGAAATATATTTTTAAAAGTTCGGAAAACTCGTGTCACTGTTAATTATAATTTTCTATCACCAAAAAATAATTTCAATTATTTTTAAACTGTTTAAAATGTATAGAAATGAAAATTTCCATAAATATCATCTCGAAATGAGCATTCCCAACCTTCATGTATGGGACAATTTGGGATATGGTTCACTTTTTTTGACTTGTAGGACATCAACTCAGTCATAAACCTGCTACCCTCACATATACATTCATTTTTTTATTAATAGATGTATAAAATATATGTGTATAATGACTTATTAAGTCCTATAAATGATAAGAAATGCTTACACCATAATGAACAACTTTTCAAAAAGCAGTAATATTAAAATTCATACAAATATTTTTCATAATAATTTTTTTTCTTATTTTTCCAAAATTATTAGCTTTTTTATCCAACCCTAAGTCATAGAATGAATTTCAAGAGTTATTTCAAAACACACAATCCAGACGAGCTTTTGATAAGAAAAATGCATTTTTAAATGCATGTTATTAAATTTTAATGCATGTTAAATATATACATATTATTAAATTTTCTTGCCTGGAATAATTATCAAAAAGTAAAAAATTAGTAATGTTCGAAATGGTAACATGGAGTAATCATTTTTCATTATTTTATAATGGATTAATTTTCAGAATCTGATAAAGTTTCATAATTATTTTATTTACTGGTTCATAATTACTTCGTATAAATTTAACATACTTTGAATAAATGAATACGAATTAAAACAAAATAAAAATACTGAATTAAATTGATTTTATTATTAAAAATATTTTAAAAGCAGTTACAAAAACCGTGTTGAAAAATTAAAAAAGTTAAAAAAAAGCAAGTTAATAACCTTATAATATGACTATTGGGAAATAATAATTAAGTAGTGAATTAAGTATTAGAACAAATTTTAAAAACGCATCTATAATAATAAATTAAAATTAACATAACATATTTATAAAAGATGTGATAAAAAGATGAAATATTTTAGAATAGGATGAGAATAAATTTAAAATAATACTACAACTTTATAAAGAATTCTTACTTTTCCAAAGCATTATTCAAGTTTTGAAAAAAATATATATACACGCAAATTCAATGGGATTTGTTTTAAGAACAAATTTTCAGGAATTACAAATTGAGCTCTGCAAGTAGTAAATAAGATTTAGGAGAATATATGATCTCATATTATTTTGCGAAAAAGTAAATAATAATTTTTTTTTATTTTATTCGTATTAATAATACATCATTATTTAAGAAAAACAGGAAGATTTTGGAATTCGATGAGTTATAAAATCAAATGTTAGTGAAAGATAAAATAAAACAATTAAATAATTAACTTCACTGTTATTCATTTGCCCTTAATTAAAAAAATTACAATTTTTTTCTGCTCAATAATGTAGTTTTTAATAATCTCATTTTATTTGATATTAGCCCTCAAAATTCTTTTAAAATTAAAATTTACCTAAGTAGTATCATAAACTTTCCAGCGGGCACGGCCGTCATATCAACATGAAAGGTCGCGGGTATTTAACACATACGCTATAGTAAATTGAAAAATTTCAAAACGTAACTATTAAAATTATATTGTAAATAGCTTAGGATTAATAACTACAATCACTTTAAACCTTTTTTTTTTACTTAAAAAGAAGCAGAAAAAATCTAAACATAGATTGTAATAGCAATATAAAATGACCATAGGTTAACTGAATTGATTTAAAAATAATATAAAAGAAATTGTCGATATTTTGACAGAACAATTTGCATATTAAATATAAAAGTGCAAAAATACAGAATTGATGTATAAAAAGGAAAAAAAAAGTTATTGAAAGTTAGATATGAAAAGGAAGAAAATAGTTTCATTGTTATTTCATTGCAGAGTTGCAAATTGAGCAAATGTGTTTAGTGTACTCCAAACATATAAATTTCAGTCCAATCTCTCAACCGAACCTCGTGATTCTAGTCCGCTTTTCTTTTTGGCAAGGTTTTTTTTCCTTGACGTCGCATCTTCCACTTCTTCAATACTTAGTTCGACTTTTCTCTTTATCACCTTTAATTTTAGTTCACTTTTTAGAGATGTGGATGGTTTTTTTCAACATTTACCTTCGGAAGTGCATTTGCCAGCTGTCGCCAGTCTAAAACAGCACGGATTTATTTGTAAAATCATACAACATCAGATATGACAAAAACTTACATGAACTGTCCAGCGTATCTCTAAAATACAAATATCTGAATGGCAGATACCTATTAAAGCAACAAATTTACGACGGCAACTGAAAGTAGGTCAAAGGGAGGGGGACAAATAGCCAAAGACAGACGTTCCCAGTACCACCAGATTTGAAGGTATAAAACGAAATTCATCTCTAGTGTATCTCTCACATACGCGCGCTCACTGGAAGGTTAAAGAATCAAAAATTGATTTAGGCAGAATAATCTTAATTCCCTTCTAATCAACAGTGAAACTGATAAACTTTGGATCTAAAGTTAAATAAATATTTAATATAATAAATAAGATAGCATATTTACTTAATATATTAAATTCTGCTTGGTATGTTAATTATATCTGTACATATTTAATGACACGCTTGAAACTTAGTTCTAAATTCTCCTTCATGGTAGTAATAAAATGATATGCATATAATGCTTATATCTTAATTACCGAATGAATCCTACCGAAGAATTTCCAAGAAACCAGAGTAATCGAAATATTATTCTGTTTCGTTTAAATTTGAAGAAGGAAATATCGATCTCTCAAATTTGAAGCTCAGTATTAGTAATCAGATGACTTATTTCCACATAAGTTATTTAAAATTTAACACAATAATAATGACTTCCTCTTGCGTTACAGTTCAACCCTTTTTAATTAACTTAAGCATTGACGGTAGCAATTTGAAGCATTTATTTTTGAGTTATTTTTATATGCTTGTAATGATATTTCTAAGTGCTCTTAATCTACTTAGCGAAAGTTGAATTTTCGTCTTTTAAATTCGAACATGGATAATCGATTCAATTAAAATATTGTGTGGGTTCGAATACGGAATTGCTTTGAGATTCTTTATTTCAAAAAGAGCAAACAAAATTGACTTATTGATACGTTAGTAACAAAACTTTTAAGTAACGTTTAATAGGTATTGCCTTTTTCTTTTGTTTTATACGTATATCAAAATTATTATAATTAAAATTCATGATTAATTGCATTTCATTTTGGACAGTTTACAAATATTTAGATTTTAAAAAGGATTTTTCATTGCATGAATCTCTTTTCATATAAATTATTCTAAGAAGAACCCATTCCCCCGTCGCTAATTAAAGTAAACGGGTTGAAAATTTTCTTTACAAATTTAGTTATATAAGATATAATTTCATATATAAAAGTATATGATATATTTTCATATATATTTCATTATATACATTTTCAAAGAATATTATAATATAGTATAAAATATATCCCTTCTAGTATAAAATATATCCATTTTACAAATATCAGCTAAAAATTTTTACTTTACCAGATATTTACAAGCGAAAAAATTTTAAAAAAAACATCAAGAAAAAAAAATATTGTAAACGAAATTTGGGCAATGCATTTGTCTATTTAACGTGTTGAATGGATTAAATTTTCGAAATTACGGGTGAATTTATGTTCAAGAAAATGTAATTTCGATATGAAATGCTATTACATTACTGGGAATACACCCAGAAATTTGAATGCAAGCCAGAAAACTTGCATGCATTTATCAAACAGGTTTCGAATGTCACTTTGTGGTATGGAATTTCATGCTTGTTGTACTTGTTCTGTCAATACTGGGACAGTCGTTGATGGCTGTGAATAATCCTGGAGTTGTCGTCCAATAATATCCCATACATGTTCAATTGAAAAAAGATTTGGTGATCTCTCAAGTTAAGATAACATGTCGACACCCTGTAGAGCATGTTATATTACAACTGCAGTATGAGAACGAGCATTATCCTCTCCCTCTTGAACACTAACCATGAATGGAAGAACTACTGGTTGATTACCAGAATACGGTGAATGACAGAATACCGAAAATGGTAGTATTTCCACCTGAACGCCCTGTCTTCTTGAGGCAGAACAATCCTTTGATAACTGCTGCCAAGAGCCATGAAAGTCGATACATTCCGGCCAAGTCTTTCTACAATATTGTGGAAAGAAAATACACCTTTTCCTAGCCCTTATTATACGACCTATGCAGATGTATAAACATGCCTACCAATATTTATTTATCAAACACAATTCTTTTTTGGTGTTGGGTTTTTTGGCCATCAGTGTATTATGAATCGTAATTCACATTTTCCGATAGAAAGCCCTCATAATATAAGAGTCGTCTATTTGATTATTAATATTAATTTCCTCATTAACTTCTTAACTTTCAAATTTATCTAACTTCTTAATTAGATGACACATTTTACTAAAGCCATTTATTGTTATTTCAATCATTAAAATAATATAAAGAGTTTTAAATATTGATGCTTTACCAATTTAATTTCAAAATGATGTAATACAATTTTTCAGATTTGATAGTAAAATTACAAAATAAATATTAAAAATTACTAAATTATTCCGTCCGATCATCTGACTTTTATTATATGACTTTGATATATGTAGAAAAATAAACTGAAAATTAATTAGTGATTGAAACCATCGAAAAAGACGTTTTACTTAGTATATTTAGATTGATTCAAAATTATAGTGGATATATGCGAAAACTAATATGGTCGTTTTTGAAACATACACGCATAAGAAAAAATTAATTATACATTCATATCCCTTTTGTTGGAAAATAAATAAAAAATGACTGTATTCATTTTGAAATTCTTTAAAGAAATAACAACATTTATATTCCATAATATTAAATTATATATAATGATACTAAAAAAATGACCATATATAAAACGAAATTCCTAAATATCTTACTTACACCTTTCAGACTTAAATCTAATATACACTGATGGAAAAGAATCCCAACGCCAAGAAAAACTATTGAACAGTAATGAAATTTTGGGAATACATTTGTCTAGGTAACATATTTAATTGATTAAAGTTTCAAGATCACAGGTAGAGCCATTGGCGAGAAGAGCCATTTCAAATGTGAATTATTGGTACATTAGTAACCGGTGTAACCACCAGAATTTTGAATGCAAGCCTGCAAACGTGCATGCATTGTGTCGTACAGGTGTCGGATATCAGTTTGTGGGATGGAGTTCCATGCCTGTTGCACTTGGGTGGTTAATGCTGGTTGTGGATGACGCTGAAGTTGTCGTCCAATGATGTCCCATACGTGCTCGATTGGAGAAAGATCTGGTGATCTAGTAGGCCAAGGCAACATGTCGACACTCTGTAGAGCATGTTGGGTTACAACAGCGGTATGAGGGCGAGCGTTATCCTGTTGGAAAACACCCCCTTGAATGCTGTTCATGAATGGCAGCACAACAGGTTGAATCACTAGACTGACGTACAAATTTGCAGTCAGGGTGCGTGGGATAGCCACGAGAGTGCTCCTGTTGTAATACGAAATTGCTCCCCACACCATAACTCCAGGAGTAGGCCCTGTGTGTCTAGGCCGCAGACAGGTCACTAGCAGGCTTTCACCTGGCCTCCTTCTAACCAACTAACGGCTATCACTGCGACCAAGGCAGAACTGACTTTCATCAGAAAACACAACAGATCTCCACTCTGTCCTCCAATGAGCTGTAGCTTGACACCAATCACGTCGCAAACGGCAGTGGTTTGGAGTCAGTGGAATGCACTGTACAGGGAGTCTGGCTCGGAGCTGTCCTTGAAGAAACAGATTTGTAAGAGTCCGTTTTGTCACTGTGGTGCCAACTGCAGCTCGAATTTCAGCTGCAGACGCAGTAAGATTAGCCACAGCCATACGCCGAATACGACGGTCTTCCCTCTCAGTAGTACCATGTGGCCGCCCGGAACCTGGTCTTCTTGAGGCAGTACCTTCCCTTGACCACTGCCGCCAATACTCATGCACGGCGGATACATTCCTGTCAAGTTTTTCAGCAATATCGCGGAAAGAAAACCCACCTTCTCGTAGCTCTACAACACGACCTCGTTCAAACTCAGTAAGCTGTTGATAATGGCTTCTTCGCCTTTTCAGAGGCATCCTTGACTAACATGAACCCACTACGTCAAATCTCAACTGTAAATAACGATCACGAACCTTACAGCGCTTTTTTAAAGCAAACCTACTAGCGCCACACTTACAATTTGAATCGAAGTCATCTTTCAGATGTATAAACACGCCTTCCAAATTTCGTTTATCTAGCACAGCTCCTACCTAGTGTTGGGATTTTTTTCCCATCCGTGTATTTAAAATTTCAAGCAAAAATTTCATTGTTTTTTGCTAATGTTTCAGTTTAAATCAAGCATTCAAAATTAACAATGGCAAAATAGTATTTTAAATGAAACCCGAAATCATCTATAGAGACCCATGTATATTCCAGCTTCATCAGCATAATCTTCTAATATGAAGATGTTCCTCAGATGTATTTTATTCTTATCGGATTGATGTGGGAACCCGTTAAAACGCAGTTTTAAATTAACTTAAACAGCTTAAAGGTTTCGTTTGAAAACGGGATACTGTGCCCCACATTCCAGGCTAAATCTTTGGGGGATTTATTGAAGCGCTAAGTCACCACTGTTAAATAACACTGGGCTTCGTTCTCATTTATAGCGGTATTAGTGAATAAAACTTATTTATTTAGCAATTCTATGCCAGAGATATTTAACTATTCTTTAATCATTCAGTTTGGGATTTGAAAGGATATGCCGCTTAGAAGTTCATAAATTATACTATCGAATTTATCGGGTTATATTTAATTAATTTAGTAACGCCTGTTCTCAATCGATTTATTCTCCACTTTTAATGGTAAAGGTTCACCGAAACAGAAAGGAGTAAATTGTATTTCGTTCATGTAAAGTATCGACTGGGTTACTTTGGGTTTGTCAAATATATATTTATATTTATTTGATGGTTTTTATTTATTAATACACATATACAACAATAAATAAAAGTGAAATTATTTAAAAATATATGCAACCTTTGAAGAAAAAGCATATTTTGATGCAGATATTGGGATTTGTTTACAAAATTAGAACTGTTTTGAGAAAAACAATGAATAAGATTGAAATTATTAAAATATATATGTAGCGTTTGAATAAGAACCATATGAATATACGCATTCATTTACAAAAATTGGATTTGTTTTTAAGAATTTTGTTTTTACAATTTTATTTTTCTTGCATGTGTAACTAGATTTTTTAAAAATAATTATATAGAAAAATAAAAATTGCATGCTTACCATATGGAAATTATTTATGACATTTTGGAATTTTTCAACAATGTTTACATTGAACAATCCACTTCTAAAGCATTCAACGCCAAATAATTCATCATTAACATCCAAAATTTATAGTTCATTATATTCCACATAATACAGGGTGCCTATAAAAGAACTCCGGGGTTTTAAAAATTCATATCCCACTAACTATAAAAGATAGCAAAATTTAGTCGATTTCTCTGAAAAGAGTAGCTCAAAAAGTTTTACTCATACGAATTGGGAATGTTTGCATCAACTGTTGGCGGTGCTGCAGGGCGTTGACCTTGAAATGATGGCGACTCCGCAACAAAAGGCTCAATGTGTTATTTGGCTCATAGAAACGAAGTCTGTAGTTACCGTACAGAGAAACTTTCGACGTAACTATGGTGTTAACCCGCCTTCTGACAAAACCATTCGTCAATGGTTCAGTGCATTTAAGGAAACGGGAAGTGTTTTGAAGCAAAAGTCACCGGGTAGGCCAAGTGTGTCTCAAGAGAAAATGGACAGAATCCGAGCTTCATGCCTTCGAAGTCCTAAGTAAATCGTTGACAAGACGCAACCTGGAGTTGGGGTTACCAAGATCAACTGTCGGTAAGGTACTTCATAAAAGACTACGTTTAACTGCTTACAAGATTCAACTTGTACACCACATCAAACCAGCAGACAAGGTTAAGAGATACGACTTTGCTGTTTCAATGCTAGATAAAATTGATGACAATAATGGTTTTTTAAAAAGTGTAATTTTTAGTGACGAAGCTTCTTTTCATGTGAATGGTCACATAAACCGGCATAATTGCAGAATTTGGGGTTCTGAACCGCCCCATGAGTTCGTCGAGTACGAACGCGACACGCCCAAAGTAAATGTTTGGTGTGCGCTTATGCATGAGAGAATCATAGGTCCGTTTATTTTTATTGAAAAAAATATCAATGGTGTCTACTGTGATATGTTGGAGGAGTATCTTTTTCCTCAGTTAGATGACATTGAGGCGGAGAAGGGTTTAGTTTACTTTCAACAAGATGGGGCCCCGCCACACTTTAGTTTACGTGTGCGTGAGGCATTGGACGCTCGGCTCGGCAACAGGTGGATCGGAAGGGAGGGACCTATTCCATGGCCTCTAAGGAGCCCTGATCTGACTCCGTTGGATTTTTTCTTCTGGGGGCATATCAAGAATCTTGTGTATGCAGAGAAAATTCGTGATGTTCAACATCTCAGGGAACGAATAGTCAATTGTGTGGCAACCGTCCCCCCAGACATGCTCGCCAGGACATGGGAAGAGGTAGAATACCGTTTAGACGTCTGAAGTGCCACTAACGGGGCTCATATAGAACTTTACTAAGTGTTAAAAAAAACGAAAATGTAAGCTTTTCAGTCATGTATAAAACATGTATGTATGTTTTTTATTTCATTAAAATATTTTGCCTCAAAACCCCGGAGTTCTTTTATAGACACCCTGTATAATAAGATAATAATAAATTACATGAATATATCTTGATTATCGTTTGAGATATGACGATACTCGAATAGTAAAATTGGGAAAGAATTCTTAAGGTATCAGACTAAAACACTAGTATCAACCACATTGAAGATTTTTTTTAACATGAGTTGACAACTTTTCCTCGATTCTATCTCCTTAAGGGATAAGCACGGAAGGGTGGACATATTCTTGTAATTATGAATCAGTCTTTGACACTGATTCACTTAAATACTCATTCGTTCAATTTTTTTCGTCTGTATGTGAGTATCTTTTCGTTTACAAACATATAATTTATTTTAATTCAATATACGAGAAATCTTACTCTCAGTTATTAAAATCTTACTATCAATTACTTTCTGGTTAGATGGAAACATCTTCTAATTTCCTTTTCTCCTTTACCCCTTTGGACGAATTAAGCCTATCCTAAAGGTGGGTTCACATGGGTTTAACTATTACTGCAACAGAAGATCACGCCTACTTCTGGAAAGCAACGTGACCACAGCGGTACAACGGTTGGTCATTGTGCCAACTGCTCAAACGAGGACAATACAAGGACAACAACAGGGACGCAATGGCTATGCGTAATATTTGAACCCACCTTAATGTATGCGCAAAAGTGAAGAGGGATTTTGAATCCGCAGGCAAACAGCACATCTAAAATCTTAAAGAAAGTACTACGTTTCTATTGAATTCAAAATCGTGTGGAAAGGCGATTAATGAATGGGTCTTGCAAAATTATTTTTAAAGCTCTTTGTTATGAACATTGAGAAAAAATCAATTTTAAATAACTTAAGCAACTCGTAGTTTTTAAAAAATTTAAATGTATTTTATTAGGTGTTATTTTTTAATTTTAAAATATTTTATGAAGCATTTTTATTACTATCATAGTATTCAATCTGAGAATAAATACATTTCATCACTTCATAATATTTTTATACATCAAAATTAAAGTTATGTTGATTACAATATTATATATATATATATATATATATATATATATATATTACTAAAAAATAAATATAAAGAAGGAAAAAATTCTCAAAATTATCCAGTTTAGATGAACCAGTCAAATGATAGAAACATAGTAATTATTTTCTCATTGACTAAATGAAGATCCTCATATTAATTCATCCGTCTCATTCCTTTACACTTTCTATTTATGAATGGATAAAATATAATTTACTAAAATATAATACCAGTACCATTACTGACAAATCTAAAAAGGCAAAAATAAAATTGCTTATCCTCGTAAACTACTTCCATTAAATGCCTTCTTATTTTAATTAGTAACATCTTATATGGCGCACAAAATCCTTTCAGCATAATGAGCACTGTTGAAGTGTGTAAATCTTTTCCCAGATTTTACAACCAAGATAAAAATATTAATTGAATCACCTTCTTTGTTTCGCATTAAATAAATGTAGTATTAATAAGGAAAGCTTACGAAACCAAGGTCATCGCCAATAATAATGTTAAATTATCGACAGGTACTCTTCTCTTGACGTTTCAATACCTTGAGGACGGGGTTGTGATGAAATTCATCTCGGCATTCGATAGTTTGGTGTCTTTAAAAAGGGATTTATCGTCCGTATCGGAACTCGAGGTTGCTTGCGTCACCAATCTCATGTTCCCATGACAACGGCACGGGGTTTGAATTCTTTGTTGAATTGTTACTATTAAACCAACAGAGGTTACATTCGCGGATGTTTAATGGGTGCTTTTATTTCTTCCGACAGGACTAATACCTGTCTTGGCGACACTACTCGTAAACTTCGGTGCTGATTCGGTGTTAAAAGACATCTGTAGTTAGCGAATTCTATTCACCAGAGGAGGGATAAATTAAGTTTAACCGTCGAAAATTTTGATAAAAGTTTGTAGCTTACGGAATGAATATAAACTGTCAAAATACGAATTTCAATCTTTAGATAAAGTTACATGAAAGTTTTATAGTTAAAATCATTACAAATTAATATATTCATGTAATGATATTTTAAAATCTATTTTAAATCTTAATTAATTCCCTAATTTTTGTCTTATATTGACTCATTAATTTAATCTAACATATCCTCTTATTTCTGTATCCAATTCCACCTTTTTATTTAGTTAATACTCCAAGAACTCTAAAAAGGCTTAAATTTAGACTTTCATACCCCCGAGTGAAGGGATAAAAAACGATCAGGCCGAGCAAATTCTTTTAAAAGATATATATTCCCCCTTATCTTAATCGACACGTGCAAAAGAAATATCTATCAAAATTTCAGAGTATGTAATTAAGGTGATAAATATTTACGTCGTTTTTCAGCTTTTTGCTCATGCGTCATTCTGTGAAATGACGTAACTCACCGTTTCTTACTTATACATAAATTATGCATTCAAGCATGGATTAAAGCTAAGTTTAAAATTCAGAAGTACCCTCTTTCTTCGGTCATAGAACTGATCAAAAATTAATTGTTTACCTTCACATTTAAAATTAATAATTACATTAAATTTAATTAAAATGCTTGCATGTATAAAGAGTGCCCCAAATCACTCGATATTTGCATTTGTCACCATACGTGCAGTGCATTGTTGGCAGTCCCATTAAAAGTATCATTTGACTATTGATAGCTTAAGGTTAAAATGTACAGCATTCAGTATAGAACAATGTATTAACGAAAGATTTGAATTCAATAATAAAAAACTGTTTTCATCTTTAAATTGTTACATTTTATTGAATCGTAAAGAACATATTAAAAGGATATATATGGAATAACTTATAGGGCAAATGGTCTTACAGCTTAGCTTTCACATACGCGCTCTTTTATCGAAATTTTCCATGACCATTTTCATATATGAAGCTGAATTTGTTGATGCAGCATTGGAGTCCTTCTCCCCAATGCAAGCGTGCTTTTGGACATGTTGGCATAGATTTTGATTTCAAATAACTCCATTAAAAATCCATTGGTGTTAAATCACATGATCTAAGAGGCAAATTTTCAAACTTTCGTACTACGGCCGCCAGATTTCCATGATTTTTTAAATAATGTTCAACAATCAAAAAGTGTTGTTCTCTCGGATTAAGTTCAATTTTAACTACACCAAACTATTAGCTAGGAAAATATCAGCTTTTTTAATAGTACCAAATGCAGTCTTGCATTAATTTTGGTACACATTTAATAACCATTAACCACTTTTAGCAATCACTTTGTTTAGAATATTAACTTTTCTGTTGATAACATTAAAAAAAAAGAAAGCATCTATTTTAAATTACACATTATTATTTATAAAAAAAAAACTGAAAAATATGAAAATAATGTAACCGGCCTATTTCAAATTAAAGAAAAAATGAATTCAAAGGTGTGCGTACTACAAAATTAAAGCGGAAGCGAAAACCTTATTTTAAAATTAATTTCCAGATAAAAATGTTTTTTAAAAACTGGATTTTATCTAACTTGTGCTCTTTTGTTTGGTTTGATGGAACAATCAATTTGAAGTAAAAATGAAAAAAATCATACTAACTTTGAATTTCTACAGAGCAATAAAATTACGGATATATATATATATATATATATATATATATATATATATATATATATAATTTACAAATTGAGAATCATATGAATTTTTGGGGGGCAATTTGAGGAAATTGTGTTTGAAAGGTATCTGGTAATATTCAAAAGAATATTTTGTGTTGTTATAAAAAGCGTTCTTTTCTATGCCAGAGTATTTTAGAAAGATGCATCGCCAAAAAAATACCCTTCTTAATTTGTAATTAATTGTCTTACCTTAAAAAAAACTAATAATGACATATATCCATTTTTTCTCGAAATACAAGTGTGTGAAATTTCAACAAGATTAAAAGAAAAACTATTGATATATATATAAAACATTCATTCTTAATTACATACAGAAAAATGCTAGTTTTTTTATAAATGAAACATATTAAAGCTCAAATCAACCATTTAAAAATAATAACAGTTCATTAAAATTATAATATGTTAGGGATTTCTCTTTTTTATTAAATGCTTATTTTTCTAATTAACATGTTGAGAATTACCTGACGACTATCAATTAATATATGGAAGAAGAAAAGGATTGCGTGCGACGTTTTTCAACAGGATCTGAAAATTAAAGAGTCGATACAGAAATATTCCATAATTCATGTACAATGTTTGTAAGTCATATACGTTTTAAATATCATTGGGAGCTGAATGCCACCAAATTTGATTCAGCCGAATTTGATTGGAGCGAATATGCACTCACAAAATGATAACTGACAGCGGTCATTAGTTATGTATTTCATAATAATCCCAACAGAGAACATCAGATAAGAGAATGGAAACACTTCTTTTAAATTGGTTGTATGTTTACTCGCTGGTGAATACAACAATAATGACAACGCTCTCTGGTCTATGAGAATAGCCAGTGTAATGGGAATTAGTTTGGGCCAATCTTGAAACATCGATATTCATGATCATGATGTCGTGACTGTGTTTCCACGGAAAGGGTGTTCAGTAGCTTCTGAGCTTCTCGAGGGTTCTGAGCTTCTCTTCAGTAGCTTCTCGGGGGTAAAACCCCCCGAGCACTTGAAAACAGAAGTCTGACTTCTAGCTCAAATGAAGTGGAAACATACACACATACAAATTCACTCTCACAACCACGTTTTACAGGGGACCACATTCATAGATCTCTCAGATAGGACACATAACAACTATGCCTCAGCCGAGACTCGAATCCAGATCACGGGAAAGACAAGCTCCCTCATGTTAGGACGCAGGCTGATATTCATGATGGCGGTGTCATTTGATTTTTAGTATGAATTCTTGTACCTAGGCTTAGTGTTCTGCTTGCATTATAAATTTCATATTAATTATCAAACAAGCTTTCTTAAATTAGCCTTTTATAAAACAAATAAATTTAAACTATTAGAATTAGTAATATAAAATTAAAATTTCTGTTAAAATTCATTTCCCTGAATTTCCAAAATGTGTGCAAACCTTCATAAGAATATATAATGCGATAAATATATATATGAAAAAAATTCTACGGAATAAATAAATAGGAATAAATATTACAGTGAGTGTATATTTATGGCATATTTAAATATAAATATGCCATAAATGCACTTATAAACTTTCATACGTAGTAAAGATTGGCAGAAAAAGATTTGTGATTGAGGCTGCGGAATTAGCTGTTACGTTTAGTTAATTTTCTTTTTCAAAAAAATTATAAATGTTAAGTGTAAAAAATGGAAATAGAGAAATGACATTGCAAAAAAATATTTTTTGCAATACTCAAAATTGTTTCCATCCATTGATTATTTTTATACACCAGCATTTTTCCTTACGGATATATCGAAATTATAAAAAAACCCTTTCAGATTTTAATTAATTTCAATGTTTCAACTTCTGCAATTTTAGAAATCAATTTTCGAAATATTTCAGCATATCTGATTTATTGACCATGTATATAACAAGTAATATATATAAAACAGTCAAATCATACTTAAGTTAACAGAGAAAAAAATATTTTAGTTACTTTTTATTATATAATTATAAAAAAAATTATCAAAAAATTGTTGAATTGGACTCGAATTCCTCAACTTCTAGTGAAAAATACTGATACATTTGAATTTCACCGATTGCATACTGCTTGTTGATTTCTATTTTCATTATAAACTGCTAAAATATTTAAAGTATTAAGAATTAATTTAATTTAATTAATGAATTAGTATTTGAAAAACCATATTAACATCAAATGTCATGCACTATAAGTTTTAGAAAATGTATTTGAAATTTAGTGGATGATTAAAAAATAATTTAATAAAGATTGAAAATTTGGACTATATATATATATATATATATATATATATATATATATATATATATATATATATATATATATATATAGGGAGAGGGTGGACTAATAGCAGAAATTGAAGACGTGAAAAGTTTAGAAACCTTTTTCTAAAATATTCAGTTACATAATGAAACTTTGTAGCCAGTTTTGAAAAAAATACATAATAAAAACATTTAGAAGATGACTTCTAAAATTTCTTTCACTAAATATATAACACTCAATAATTTCTATATCTAAGATTGCATTAAATAAAAGTAATATAAATAGCATTTTTACGCGTCTTTACCGTTTTAAAGCAGCAAATCTCGAATAAAGATTGAAAGCCTTCTCTTGTTCAATCAGTTGATGCCGTTTCGATAGAATGAATTACTTTCAGTCCTTTGAAAGGATTTCCTAGCATTCACTTATCTTTTAAATACCTTTTGATCTTTTATTGGTTTGATTTGGGATGGCTGAGGATAGCGGAGGAACATTTCAGGCTTTATTTAATTTCGTTTATTTTTATTCAATTTTCATTCTTTTCCAGAACAGAAGATTTCTATTTAATTTTATAAATGCTTTTCTAAATTGAAAAATGAGATAACACTCAATTTTTACAAATTTCAGCTATCTTATCGTCAATATTCTACTTTTGTTTTTGTTGAATTAATCTGCTTTTTTTTAAAAAAATGACGATTAATATAATATGCAAGACTAAATATAATAGATAAATAACATATTATTATACATTTTCTAAATTAAAAGATTAAAACTTTGTATTGTAAACATTTTATAACATTGTAATTAAATGGAAGTAACTGATATATATTTTTAATAATTTTTACTTCGCAGTAACATCTGAGCTTTAACTTTTAAATTCGTTTAAAAGTTAAAGGATTTAAAGGATTTCAATTAGTTCCATAGATTTTTACTTCTTCGTCAGTCATACTTTTGGAAATATATTATTAAAATGAAAGAAGATGACATTCTAAATTAAACTGAGTAAGAGATTAGATTATTTTATAGAAAACAGGAAACGCGTTTATCCTTATTTAATTTCTGAAATAATATTTTTATTATTACTAAATAATATTATACAGATTTATTCATGATAAAATTTGGATTTTTCTTCTATGATATTTTAAAAAGTTACTTTGTGTCTCTATTTTATTTTTTTATAGTATTAAAAGTATCTTAAATACTTAGTTTCTTAATCCTATAGTAGTTAAATAATATTTAATTCACTCAAACCCTTATGACATAAAAAAATTCGTTAATAATGAAAGTTATCATAAAAGAATCAAGGAATTATAAGCTTATATTTTCATGTACACATGCATAAAATGAACTGAAGTGATTTTTTTTTACATAATTATCAGACATTTGCACTTCTTATTTTAAAAAAAAAGATACCATGAAGTTACTTCAAATAAATATTTTGAATAAATTTAAATTTAATTGTTAGATTCATTTATGAAAATAATATTACGAGGAGGTACAAATGCAACTTTTTAGGATCTCTACTTAAATGTTTTATTAAAAATGTCATACATTTTAAGAAAAAAAAATTAATATTAATTTTGTGAAATTCTTTAAGAAATGTAAAAATCATTAGTTTCAAATTCAGATAAATGAGATACATTCATTAAATCCTATTAATATCCTTATACCTACTTCCAATAAGTCAAATTGTAGTTCTTTTATATTACAGTATTATATTATAATGAGCATTGTTACTGTACATAAATTGCTAAAATGATAGAAACACCTTATCACGATGAACTAATTATTTTTAAAATTCTATGGCTTTAGTAATTAGACACATTTTTGTAATTAATAACCTTGTTACTACTACATAGTTACTGCTTACAATTCGCTTCATTGTTGGAAAAAAATTTAGACCATTTTCTTTGTTCCAAATATTTAATCGTTTAATTTCTTTAAAATTTATTATATAAAAACTGTCTTTTTATTATATACATCGTTTGCATAACAAACGCAAAAATTTGTATTTACAACAAAACCAAAAACAACATGAAATTTTAAAATAAATTTCAAACATACTTGAAAGTGCACTAGGATATCATAGGATTCTATGTCATTTGGAAATTTCATGCACAAATGCATTATTTACTATT
>JAPMOQ010046685.1:64502-143317 GCA_026543055.1 Argiope trifasciata
GAGTTTAATGGATATTAAATGCAATCAATATTCCGAGGAAATTATCTGGTCATTGAAAACGTTTAATATCAAAGATTGCAGCATGAAAAGAAAGAACTTTAAAAAAAAATTCAGAGCAAATTTATCATTAAGTTACATCAGTCAATTGATTAAATAAAAATTAGCAAGAGATATTCAATAAATATAAAAGTGTCAAGACGAATCATTACTGACAAAAATCTACTTGAGAAAATTCCATTATATGCTGATTTTGTTTATGAAAAGGCAATTTGAGTTATTGAATTTTGCAGAAAGAAACAGTGTTAAGCCTTATTTTTCTCAAAACCCACATATGCAAACATTCATTTGAAATAACATGATTGCTGAATTTTACCACATCATAATAAAATACACAAAGAAAAAAAGTGTCATTTCCTTTTTATTAAAGCTAGGCATCACCGCACCATTAGCCTTTCAGTTTCCAAAAAACCACTCATTTTTCATCCTCCTAAATGACACAGCAAATATTCAAGTCGGTTTTTTTTTCTTCCTTTTCTTCTCTTTTCTTACTTTTAAAGCATTAACATTAGAATATTTTATGTGTAGAAGTGTAGACACCATATTTTATAAATGATTGGTTTGGTGGAAAGAGAAAAAAACTTTTTTATATGCCAACTTTTTGTGACGCAGTGAAGAAAAGGATTAGCTGAGCATTCGAAGCCATGAGTTTGTGTTGCCAATCAAAATAAAACGAGCACAAAGGGAAGGATTAATCTACATTTTTATTTTTAATTCTGATATTGAGAGAGTATTTTGACCGAAGGTTTTTGGATGGTTAGGAAATAAATTTTCTGACATCACGAGTTTATTTTGGAGAAAAAGTTTAAATATTTGTTCTATTGTTTTTTTTTATGTATGTTTTAATTCTCTACAGTGCAGTCCATATAAATCAGAACTATTTAATTTAATATACGTGTGTTATAATTAAGATTTTGATTATTTAATTTTTTACGATCAGTATTTTTTTTTACTTTTAAGGTATGCTAATGTAAGGTGAAAGTACATTTATTTAATGAGATTATAAAATTATATGATGATCCAAAAGGACGAAAGAATTCATTGATGGCCTCTAACTGATCTTTTTGTTTACTTAGGAAATGTTTGGGATTGTTACGAATCTGTAATATTGCTTCCCAACAGAGTTAGTTTCATTGTAAAAAAAATAGTTTTATGATAGTTACTATCAGATGCCGGATCAATGGCCGTCGGGCTTGACAACGAATTTGGCTACAGAATGGATTATTCTAGAATCTTCAAGAATTTTGTCTATTGGACTAATATTATACGAATTATACTTGACTGTTCGAGAATTTTTTGTGCTCTTCTCCAAATGCTACAAAAGGTCGTTAGATGAAATTAGAGTGAATTGTTGAGTTTTGTGGGCATAGTCAACGACGAAAGCTCTCAATTATTACTGAATTAAACATTGAGCTGTTTGTTGAATCCTGGAGACAAATATTGATGATTCATGAAGTGTTGTATTGTCAGTCGTATGATACTAATACTTTTTGTGCTGTTATGGTTACTTACTACCGATTACTGCTTCCGGACTATTTTTTTCTAAGTATACTGCTGTGAATAGCTTATGTACATACAGGCTATGTTTTGTCATCTGCGTATTCGTGTTAATAATCTTTAAATTTTTTTTTTAAATTAAGGTACATTTTAGCATTTTCGTATAATAATTCTCGAAAATATAATTGCTTGAAGCTGGTCA
Organism: Argiope trifasciata; assembly: GCA_026543055.1. Taxonomy (NCBI): domain Eukaryota; kingdom Metazoa; phylum Arthropoda; class Arachnida; order Araneae; family Araneidae; genus Argiope; species Argiope trifasciata. The sequence continues at coordinate 66,259 of JAPMOQ010046685.1, forward strand.
TATTTTTCATATGAAAAAAAAATGTGAAATTTCATCAATATTTAAATTAATTATATAGCGAAATTATTTTGTTGTTGTCGTGTCCGTGTTTTTCACGGAAAGGGGGTGCAGTAGCTTCTGAGGGTAAAGACCCCTAAGCACCCAGAGGGCAGAAGTCTGACTTTTAGCTCACACATACGGCGCAACCCTTTTTAGGGGGTGGTCGAATTCATTCATACACTCATTCATCCATCAGCAAGTCAGAATTTAGATCCAAATCAAAGACCGACTCATCGCTGATTCAGTACCCCCAGAGGTATCCTTTTTTTATGGGAACTTGGAGAACTTTGCAGTCTCGACATATTTAACGTGCCCCAACTGCCATTAGCCAACACGGCGGTCTTTGGCCAAGGCGAGGACAGAACCCGCGACCTTTCGGTTAAGAGACTGACGCTCTCCAACCAGGCTACAGCGGCCTCGAAATTATTTTAACTATATTATATAGCGAAATTATTTTAATTATATAGCAAAGAAAACAGTGCTTTTAATGCATTAATAAAATTACTTATATTACTTATATCAAAACAATTTTAAATAAAATTAAGAATATTAATTAAGTAATAATTGTATTTATACTATAAATAATAGATATTAGAAATATAATTACATTGCTTATAGGTTTTTTATAATGAGGCTTTACTTATGTAGGCATCACAAAAAATCGGATTAAAATATGACTTTTACTTAATAAAATATTAAATTGTAAGTAAATCAGATTTGACTTCATGCCTAACGTATTTACTAGGTGCAAAATAAAATATACAGCTTATCTTATACTCGAAAATGTTTAATAGAGGATCTAAAATAAACTTAGTTATGTGTTTTCCGATTTTACCTACGAATTTTTAATATAAATTTTTAGATTACAATGTTTTCAATCTATAGTTTGGAACATATTTAACTTCTATGTTGAAAATAATTTGTTCATGTAAGCAGCTGTAAAACTGTTTGAGGCATCATTTTGAAACTTTTGTATAGTTATCTATTAACATTTCTCTGCTTTCATTCAGCAATAAATAAGGCTACAATTTCTAATCTAAGTATGTTACGGTGATATATATAGAAATATAGGTGAACAAATGGATACATATTAGGGATATAAAAAACTTTTTAAAAATAACCCTGATTTTTAAAATTTTCAGTATTTATCTAAAAAATGGTAACGACAAAATTATAAATTTAATATTTTTATATATTCACTTTTAATAAGTTTAGTTTTAATAAGTTAGCCAAATCATCAACATCTTTTTATTTTTAACTCATTCTATTTTATTGCTAAACATGTTGCCACCAGATATATTTCAAATATAAGAATCAAATAATATTTTAGTCTGAGATTTCAAACTTGTTTGCAACATATTCAGGGAATACATGTAACTTCCGATTCATAAGTTACACTTTTTGAATAATATATCTTAGAAAAGCTCAAAGTATAATCTTTGTCTGATAGCAAACATTTGTCTTGCATATATACCCAAAACTTCAACAAACTATTCAGACTCATTATTTAAAATATATTGATAGTAGGTATGATAAATCCTTTCTTTCAGATCGTACAAACAGTAAAAAAAAAAAAATGATTGTACTCTAAGGCTGAATCTAAAATACGTGCAGCATCATAGCTTTTAAAAATAACCTCACATCTTTACACAAAAATATCTACAAAACGTGACCTTAACATCTCGGATATACCATGATAAAAATTGCATATTCTATTCAAAAAATATGGAATATCGCATCGCCTGGAGCGTAAAGAACGAATCAATGCCCAGCTCCTTCACCTCTATTTTTCATCCTCTATCTGAATTGTGTGTTCTTTCATAGGAATACGTCACTGTTGCCTCGTCTGCGATAAATTTTATCAGAAAAGACTCGAAATCACGTAAGAATTGCCTCCAAGTACCACATTTTTTTTTACTTTGCTATCTTATTCCAAAGTGGTATGTAAGAAGAGAGTGAATATTCTGACTTCCCACCACCCCCTGAAGTCAATCGATAGACGATGGATGATCTAAATTGGGCCACTCCATGTGACGTCAATGGAGCATAATTCAAATTTCCGGATTTTTAATTCTTGTAATGGGCTGACGTTCCTCATATCCGCTTGGCTGACCCTAAATTGGGGAGAGATCGGTAGACCGAAGAATAAAATGGAACCATGAAAAATGGATTTCTATTAATAGGGCAAGTTTCAAGTAGTAACGGCAGACTGACCTTCATAGTATTAAGAAATAAAGATATACCCATTTTATTTCAATTTCATTGTTACAAAATAAACTATTGTTTTTTGTCCTCTTATGCCTAATATAGAAAAGATATAAGCATCAAAAAATTCGAACTCGAGATTTTGACAATTTGGAACTCCCAGAGTTAGAAAAACATATTTTTCAAAAAGGCCCGTCTGTCTGTCTGTAGCAAAGATAACTCAAAAACGCTTTGAGCTATACGAATGGAATTTGACATATGGTTTTTACAAAAATGTATAGATTTTATAAAATTACTAGTAAAATCTCTTCAGAAGAAGTCTATCTGCCAGGATATTTGAATAAGTTAACACGATAAATACAATATGAAGAGAGCTAGATATATAAGATTCAGTATACAGATTTAATACTTTTATAGTGTAGTCACTTATCAAAGTTCGAGACAAATCCAATTACAGGTTGAATCTCACTAGATCTGCCTTTTCAGAAAAGTGTAAACATGAAAATCAAATTTAATATAGAAATTTATGTATGCCAGTACAATTTTATGCTAATTTTTTGTTCTAATGGGTTGAAGAAAATGCGTCTAAAACACAAATACGATTAAAGCATTTGTGTTTTAGGCGTATTTGCATATTAATGTATTTGTATGGCATGTGTGTTTTTATCTTCAAACCTTGCATGCAATCAAGAGATTATTAACTTCCTGTCAGGGATTGCATATTTGGCCTTAAATAAATCGCCAAACATCACACGATAAATTAAGTAAAAAGGCCAAATTCTCTCTAAAAGTGACTATTTTTACGCCACTGTCATGTAAGGTATTTTCTGGGATGCCAAATTTATTAGACATTAAGCGAGAACGCTTTTGGGAGACCATCCTCGCAGTTTAAAAATATATGATGGTCAATTTGTTTAAAAACGATCAACTCTTCATATAATTTCTGAAAACAATGCCATGGAAGTTTTTCATGTTCAGAGAATAAGCATATGTTCAAACTATTATTATTAGCTGATAACGACACTGTTACGCTGGGAGGTATGAAATTTAAACTTTAGTGACAAATCGATGATTGGCAAATTGAAGACTTTGATAGTACGAACTTATCAGAGTACCATAAAATTGTAAGTGTGGGATAAGTTAAGCAATTAAATTTAAATCTAGATTTAAAAATATATTCAAACTATTAAAAAAATTCTCATTGGCAAGCTGAAAGGTAACGTAGATCCCTTTAAATCTATTATCTGGCAATATAAATTTTTGATATTAGAAAAAGTTAAAATCGGGGCTCGCGAATCACTTTTCAGCCCTAAACTTTTAAGATATTTAAGTTATCACAAAACTTAAAATACAAAAGTTGTTCTATTTAATATGATCCTAATTCGGCTAATTGAATTTATTTTTCAGTCTTGAATAATCAGAAAGTTTCAATCCCCTATCATTTCCATTCCCTTTGAGCTAGATGAGTTTTTATGAGCCCATCCGAGATTTTTAAAAGGCTAACAACATATTCTAAGCCAGTTAAAATCGAAACAAAATTACTCTGAATAACTCAAAATTACGCACTTCTTTCCAAGAACCAAGTTCGGTGAATCATTGGAGAAATTTTCCTGGTCTTGTCGTGTAAATCATTCCAAAGGATAGTCTTCCTATAAGAATCTACCTAAAAATTATTATTTGGCTATCTGATGCGGATGACAAGCTTTTTCTCATTTTTACAAGTTCCTGTGACAACCAATGGGAAGGCATTTGAACGGTAGTTATTTATTTTGTGTAACCATTTTCATGGTATATGATTATACCATTTTCATACTCATACATATACCATTTTCATACTCATACATATACTATTTTCATACTACGAATTATCATAACTAGAAATGTATTTCTATTTCATATTTTCCGATTCCAAATCCAAGATCTTATCAAGAAGCTATCACTTCCTTTCTAGAAAAGGAAAAAAAAAAAAAAAAAAGAAACTAAAACAACCACTTATAAATTCAAGACAGAATGCCTTTGTTTTAAAATTTAAAATTATTCACTCGTAAACAGGTCACTACATTTAAAGAAAATTCAAAGATAATATTTAAAATTAACCTTAATTCTTCCAGCAACAAGAGTAAAGAAGAACTATTTATTTTCAGAAATCAAATATCCATATTGATTCTAAATTTATTATTCATTTCTAGTATTTTTATATTTATACCCACATGCTGTGGAATCAATATATATTATGGGAAACAATTTGTGAAATCAATACATGGTGCCTGTTTATATTGGAAAAGCTGCGAAACTACCGTTGGAAATTATTTTATAAAGTTTTTATCTTCTTAACAGAAAAAGTTTATTTTTATTCTATATAAGACAATTCGTTAAGCAAATACTACTTTTACAATCAAATAATGACAATAAGAAACGTCCAATAATTATTTTTTTATTTTCTACTTTGTTGAAAAAAGTCACCTGGTTTTGTTATTAATCCAATACTTTGTGTTCAACTCTTTTCATTTTGCATATTAATTATATATCAATTGGGACATATATATATTTTTGCCTTTTCAATTTTTCTGTTTTTAATTATAAAAATATTTCTTTCAAATTTATATTGACGCAGTTTGCAATGTCAATATAGAGCTATCATTTTAGCTTGAAGAAATGAGAATGCAATAAATATGTATTTCATAAATTTCTTTCTTTTTTATTAGTTTAAAAGTTTTATAAGGAAATAATATTTTTACTACTCACGAGTTTTCTTTTCCGCAACAATCTATTATTTGCATAAGGCAGAAAAACGATCCACAAAAACCTTTAAAAATCATTATTTTCCATTCTAAGTAGTGGCAAGTTGAAAATTCAAAATCAAGACATTTGGAACAAATTTTAAATTTATGAAGGATTTTTTTTTCTTTCTCAAAAACTTAGTATACTGCAATCGAAAGTAATTGAAAATATTATCATCGTCGAAAAATTCGAAGTGGAGATTTCAAAGAATCACCACCAATCTCCCAGTGTTTCAAAAACACATTTTAGAAAATGTTTATCTGTCTATCTTTGACAAAAATAACTCAAATACTTTGTTTTAAACTGATGGAAATTGTAATACAGTCTTTATCACAAATTTGCAGATTTCTATTAAAGTTTGAACAAAATCTGTATTGAGGAGTTCGGTCAAACTGTTTGAGTATGAGTTAATGCGATAATTACAAAACAAAATGAACTAGATGGATAAAATTTTGTACATAGATTTAACTTTTATAGCCAAGACACTTGTCAAATTTTGAGTCAAATCCAACTTTTAGTCTCAGTAATATTTTCGTCTTAAAAGACTAAATTTCCTTTCGCTTGTTTCTGTTATGAATCATTTTTATATCCATTCTTTTGTTAATTTAAATTTTCTATATTTAAGTCTCGAGAATCGTTTCAACTTTAATAAAAACGATAAGCTAGACAAAAGCTTAGATACTAATTTAAACATTTAAAATATGTTAATATAGTTGTATTGTGCTTATTTTTCACCTCTTAAGATATATCATGAATGTTCCTAATGCCAACGCTAATTCATTGCCAATATTTACTTTCTCATTCTTCATATAAAATATGCAGCTCATTCCAACGTTATAACAATTCGGTACATTTGGCATTCAACAGCACGTTAGCTGAATTAAAATACGATAATGTAAAGAATTAAAAATAGAAATCATAGTCATTCATCTTCTTGAGCATAATTCTTAGAATGATTAATATTAAAATATGATAATTCAAACGATTAAAAATACCAGTCATAGTCATTAATTATTCTAAGCGTAATTCCCATTATATTACTTTAAAGATCTGTATTTACAGATTCTACAAAAATTTAACGAATTAAGAAAGTAAGTTTTTTTATGGAATTCTATAAATACATATAAAAACTAAGTAGAATAATTCTGACTTAACTACAGAAATTGGGTAAAAATCTTGCAATTTAATATGTGTACTAATAATTAAAATTGTTTTAATGTTGTGTAAATAAAAGATACATAAATATCTATTTAAAGATATGTTAAAATTATTAAACCTTTTATTTTAATAAAATTCATTGTTACAAGCGGCGTTCAAATGAAAAGGTACCAAATGACTCTGAGGATATAAATGGACATTATTCAAAGAATACACCATACGCCTGAGCACAACGATCTTATTGATTGGTGAACCATATGATTCCTTGTTCTCAGAATTCCGGCGAGACCCAGTCCTTCACAATGTTCTTGAGTTCTTCGTCCGAGTTGAAGCTTTTCCCTTTTAGATGCCTTTTTTTAGAGCCATTATCTCCGATGTGTACTATGATACACTCCAAAGACTGCTCAAGTCCACCAAGAAAAAAAGGCTAAGACTAGTCACGGAGTGTGTGATTCTGTTTCATGATAACGCGCGTCCGCATGTCTCCGGTGTCACACATTCGGAATTGGCCAAGTTCAAGTGGCAGCTGTTCGATCATTCGGCAGGATGGTGGAACCCGGACATGTCACCCTGCAATTTCCATGTATTCGGCCCCCTAAAAACATCTGAAAGGGAAGTGCTTTATACCTCGTGGGGCGAATGATGTAATCTTTGAATAAAGTTTTTATTTATACCCACAGTGTTGTTTCATATCTTTTAATTTAATCACCCCTTGTTATATTGTATTAATAATCTTATTATTGTGTTTATGCAAACTGTATTTTTGTGCGATAATAGTTTTTAATGAAAAACATCAACATTTTTATTCAATCTCGTCTATCTATAAGTATATGAACAAAGATGCAATGAAGTACATCAAGCTATACTTATATTTGCTATGAAGTATTTACATCATAAATTCCGTGCATATTGAGAATCGAAATAATTCGTTTACAAAAAATGTATCGATTTTCTATTCATTTCGGAATTTAAAATAAGAGGATAAATCAAGTTTTTAAAAAATATATAAATTATGGTTTTTCTATTAATTCTTATGTAGGAATTTCAGGTAAGACGAGAAATCATAACTGTTTGACACAAAGTTTCATTTAATATTTTATTGAAATTGATAAAAACAAAACACCCTCAAGAATCTTTTTTTATATAAATTCTAGTTCCTTTAGTAATTTGTTTTCGTTTCGGATCGACATTCGTACGTCTCCTAAGTGTTCTTTTCTTCCTTTAGCTGTAAGGAAAAAAAGTTATTTTTTTACAATCTTTCCATCCAACTGTGGAGATTTTTTTTTTCAAATTCAATTATCTGCCAGAAAGGATTACTTCAGAATTTTTTAAACTAAATAAATTCTTTTAGAAATGGCATTTCTGAATTGCATCGTTTTCTCTCTTATAATCAATGATGAATTAAATAAAATTATTCAGTTAACACTACTTTTTATTTAAATTATAAATTCAAATTCAATTTCTACATTTTTATTTCTAACTGTTCTTTTTTTACTTCGTTTTTTTTTTTTTTTTTTTTTTTTTGGTATATGGTTAAAAAATTGGAAACATTAGAGCAACAGAAAAATATATCATGTGACAAATAAAATGCATTTACCTCAAGCTCAAAAATTTTACGACAAGGTATAAACAATATGGAAAATAAAAACTGAGATAAGTTAGATGCAAAAATTAACAATAAGCTAATATTGATATGAAAAAAAAAGATTCCCAACACCGAAATTTTTATCCTCATGGTACAAGACCGGTTAAACCAAGGCTAAAATCAACCCCTTTGGAATAGTAAGAAGCATTAGAATAACAGAAAAATAGATCATACAAATGAAATGAAATACAAATGATCATACAAATGAAGAAAAGACAAATGAAATGTATTTAACTGCAACAGCATAAAAAATAATGATAAGGTAAAAATTTATAACATTAGGTGTATTATAAAAATGAACAATTCATTCTCCAGGGAGATCAATTGATCTAACTATAACGATAATACAGAATCGATGAAATATTGAAGACTACCAAAGTTAATGATAAGATATATACACTGAAGTGACAAAAGTCATGGGATAGCAATATGCAAATATACAGATGGCAGTAGTATCGCAGCGAAAAAGTATAAATGCGCAGTTCGTTTTCCAGAGCTTTCATTAGTGTTCAAGTTATTCATGTGAACAGGTTTTTCGTGATTTATGGCGGCAAGACGAGAATTAACAGACTTTGAACGTGGAATGTTAGTTAGAGCTAGACGCATGGGTCATTCCATTGCGGATATCGTTAGTGAATTCAACATTCCGAGATCCACAGTATCAAGAGTGTGCCGAGAGTATGAAATTTCAGGCATCCCATCCCATCATGGACAGCGCAGTGGGTGACCACCTGCACTTAACGACCGAAACCGCCGACGTCTGTGTAGAATGGTCAATGTTAATAGACAAACAACACTTCGTCAAATAACTGCAGGAATCAAGGTGGGACGTACGAGGGACGTGTCCGATAGTACTGTGTGGCGAAATTTGTCTTCCTTGGGCTATGACAGCAGAAGACCGACTCGAGTGCCTTTACTGACAGCACGATATCGCCTGCAGCAACTTTCATGGGCTCGTGAGCCTATCGACTGGTCCCTAGACCAGTGGAAAACCGTGACGTGGTCAGATGAGTCTCGATTTCAGTTGCTACGAGCTGATGTTAGAGTTCGAGTGTGGCGCAGACCCCACGAAGCCATGGACCCAAACTGTCAGGAAGGCACTGTTCAAGCTGGTGGTGGCTGCATAATGGTGTGGGCTGTTTTTACATGGCATGGACTTGGTCCTCTGGTGCAACTGAACCGATCATTGACTGGAAATGGTTATGTTCAGCTGCTTGCAGATCACTTGCAGCCATTCATGGACCTCACGTATCCACACAACGATGGGATTTTTATGGATGACAATGTGCCATGTCACCGGGCCAGAACTGTTTACGATTGTTTTGAAGAACATTCCGGACAATTCCAGCGCATGATCTGGCCACCTAAATCGCCCGATATGAATCCCATGGAGCATTTATGGGACATCATCGAAAGGTCCGTTCGTACCCAAACTCCTGCACCATCCACACTTTCACAATTATGGACGTCTATACAGACAGCATGGCTCAATATTCCTGCAGAGTACTTCCAACGACTTGTGGACTCCATGACACGTCGAGTTGTTGCACTTCGTAGGGAAAAAGGAGGACCGACACGATATTAACAGTCGTCCCATGACTTTTGTCACTTCAGTGTATATAGATACAAAAATAATAATTTCCAGCATCGAAGTTTTCATCTTCCTGCCACAACACAGTACATTCAAATCTAAAAACAAACCCCTTTCTATTGCCCTTCACATTTATCCAAGTAAATAACACTCTTTCAGATACTATTTGCATTTTATTAGAACTAATTTTTAGCACAGCACAGCTAATAAAATAAAAAATACACTTAATAAACGACAAGATAATTATATTGTTCTTAAAATTGAAAATTTCTTTTCCGTAATTCACATATAGTGTTACATAAAGGTGTATTGTGTCTATAACTTTGAAATACGTTTAATAATATTTCTTTTTCTAGACACTATTTATATTTGACAAGAGCTGCATTTTCAAGACAGCACAGCTAATAAGTTAGCAAAGATATTTTTTAAAAGGGCAGAATTATTATAATTTTTTTAAAGGAAATTTTTTTTTACCGGAATTCACATATAGTGTCACATAAAAAATGTGTTATATCTATAGATTTAAAATACTTTTAATTATTCTCTTTTCTGTCTCATAAACGATTTGTATTAGGTCAGACGTTCTATTTAAGAGAACATAGAAAATAAACTAACAAAGATATATTTTTTTTAAAAGTGGCAAAATATGTATAAAGTTTGAAAAATGAGACATTTTGTTTAACGGAATTCACACATAGTTTCACATACAAATTTTTTTATCTATGGCTTGAAAATATGCTTAATAATTATTTTTCTTCTTTTTAAACGTGATGTATTTATTTAACTGTCAGAGATAGAATCAAATCCATACTCCTGATATAAATACAACTATCTTCGTTTGAGAACGATTCTCCAACTATTGTAGAATTAATTCATCTCTATATATTTAGGGAATATTGCATTTAATATCAATAATAGTATCCAAAGAGATTTATAGGGATGTATTTATTCCACAGATTAAAAGGAATTTAAAGATTCCAATATTCATAAATAGCATGGTTATTCGGTGAATTAAGTTATATCAATTTGAGATTACTTAAATGTAATAAGATTCACCCCATTTCAGAGCAAATGTGTATTCCGGGCACGCAGAGCTTCTGCATATGAGCCGTTAATCACAAACTTTAGACACACCTATTTAAAATTAGCTGGAAGTGTGAATTGGACATGCAAACAACATAGGAATAGCGCAAACGTTGAATTCAGTTGGAATACAAATCCTTGCTTAATAAGGTCCAGAAATTCGGAAAATTCCAGGAATGCTACTCATAAAGAGGGTAATTGGATATCTTGAAATAAGTAATTTACCTTGGTCTAATTTTTGGAGCGATTGGAATCTTTTTTAAGCAGACATTTCTTTACTGACCCAGAAGGAGTGGTTTTGCCAAAACGTTCTTGCATACAAGGTAATAAATGTACCTACCTCCACTTTCTCACATAAAATGGTAGGTATATTTTTAAAGTCGAAAACGCCACGAATGATTCTTAAATTATATTTTTGGATACACAAGAAATGCGTGCTTCGAAAAAACCGGATTTTAATTTTAACTGCATGCCCAGTAATATTTTAAAAAATTATATATCTTGAATCTAGTATTTTAACTGAATCCATCTTGATCATTGATGGGTTTTTATTAGGATTAAACGCTTTTATGCGAATTACGCATAGCTAATAGAAAATCGACTTTTTATTTGTACGCATTTTTTGATGGTCGTATGGCACAAAACTACAATTACATAATGAATTTCATATTTTAAGTCAGTGGGCTTTTAATTTATCGTACTTATTTTTGTGAGAAAGCACAACAACAGACGACCGATTTCTTGAACGATATTGTGTCAAATTTGATACGGACCTACATAGTAGATCTTTAACATGTGTATAAAATTTTTCCTATCTAACTTTCTGACTTTTGAATTTATATTTATTGATACTCGTGTAGCTGGATAAAAAGACCCTCTCCAATAGAGTGCAAAATTTGATAGAAACTATCAAATATTTATATAAAACTCATTAACCAAATTTTATCTGTCTAAATCATTTTTGAATTACCACGTTCGCAGAGAGACACTTAGAGAGAGGGGCATAGCTAAATGGTTGAATTTAAAGAATTTTAAATATATAAGTGAAAAGTATACTGCATGATATAATTAGTTTTATATAGATGTTCAAAATAGAAGTAGGAAAGTCTATAAGGTATTTATTATTCGAAATAATAGATCTGTGATCTAGAGATAATGTTTCAAAATATCTAAATGAAATCAAAATTGAAATAAATACTGAAAATATATTTAAAAAATAAAATAATCCTGCTGCTTAATCTAAGACGGTAAATCTATATCTAAGACACAAAAACTCTACTAAAAATTAAAAGCGAAATTAACCTGTTAACTGGGTATGACGAAATATTTTAATGCAACACGAATTGAAAATAAGTTAATTATTCGGTTAACATGTTAATTGACATTTTGTTAGACATTAAAATTCTATAGTTATCCAGATTAAATTTTGAATTATTTGGTGTTGAAACAACATTTGAAATACAATTATTATAGCATTAATTAAAGCATTTGGCCGTTAATAAAACTGAAGTTTACAGTAATGCATCACCACAGAGAATTCTTAAAGCCTCCTTGTTTCTCAAAAAGTTTATTTTTCAAAATAATTGCATAGATAATTTTATTCAAGCTTTATTTTTAAGACTTGATTTTTCTTCGCAGTGTAAATTTTTCATTTACTTAATTATGTTACATCTTACTCACTCCTGCTCTTTTGGTGAAGTAGTAGACAATTTAATACATAACATGGAAACATATGTTGCGTGCTGAATTCAGGACCTTTGGACAGCAAATTTACATCAACGAGATAATAAAAATGACTGTATGCATACATTTACATAACTTGATTTATCTGCTCTACTAAACAAAACTTTGAGACAAGTTTTGTTTATTTCTTTTGTTTCTATTAAGTGTGTGCTACATACTTTAGATAATATTAGAGAAAACTAAAGTCTGGAATTCCCCAGTTTATTTTTTAAAAATAAACTTATTTATTTAAAAACTTGATATTATTCTTTGTCCTATGAGCAAAAAATAAGTTACTTGTATTCTCAGCCACTTATATTTTGAAAATAATTTACAAATGAAACAATTGCCCAATCTGATTTATGAATATTAATTCACTAAATTCCATATTAAATAAAATGTCTGCAATCTAAACATGTCCAAAAATTTTACCTTTCCTTTTTCAATAATACTTACTGTACATTTTCTGTGATGAAAACTCAAAGACACTTGACGAAGTATCACAGCCACGACCAGTGTGCTGCTGTAGCTAATTTTTATTATTTGACAAATTAAGAGTTCAATATCACGGTGCAAAAAAAAGAAAAACAATTCGAATCAAAACAACTAAATAGATTTCGCCAAATTCATGCTCTCTTATTTGGAAACATAATTAAATCCCATAATGCTTCATGTTTATTTTGAAATACAGTTTGATATGATGCTTTCATTAGATTTGATTTTGTGTGAGAAGTTTATCTTTTTGTTTTCATGATCAGTTAATATCATCAACATAATGGAGGAAGGTCTCGTAGCTGAAAGAAAGTACAAGAATTTACAGCAGACCTATTTAAAAGCATCTTGGCATTTATGGTGAAGCACATATGGTAAGTATAAATGCAATATATCTTTTATAATTAGGAAAAACTAATATTAGCGTTGGAACACTAACTTACCAGGAAACTTATCATAAATCTGTTCAGGTACAAACAAATCCATTTCCAGTCCTTTGTAATGCAAAGGCATTTATTCAAAACTACACCGATCATTCGTCTTAATAACTTCTAGTTTAAAAACACACGTCTGGATTTCATTTTGGGGGAGTAAGTTCAAATCCTCAAGCAGCTGAGGAAATTTAGAAAGCATTTTGTTAAAATTCTACTTTTTCTGTGTGTGTTTTTTTCATGTTAATTCACAATGTGGTGCCCAGAATTCACTAACGTAAATGAGAAGTCCAGTGGTAACAATTACCAATGTTCTAGTTAAAAGGTTAAAGAAGATTACATAAGAAATCTAAAAAGAGCAGAGAATAAATATTTTTTAAAGTATCACACGTCAGAATTATATTCTTTATACACAATTAACTATTCTTACTTTAAGAATAATTATCATGTTCAAAATTTATAGATTATCTTCAGTTTTATTAGAAATATGAGTACTTATATGCAGGATATTCCAAATACCCTGAAGCAAAAAAAATTTAATTTAAAATTACGAAAAGAAAATTCCCTCTATGATACACATTGTTATCTTCTAATGTAAATCTGTGCTACATTTTGAATCAAATGAAGCCCTAAACAGCACCAACAAAACACACAGACACGTACTTTCGTCTTTATTATTAGTAATAACTGGAAAAATAATAAGATAAATTGTACGTATATATATCACGGAAATAATAGTTGTAAATGCTACAAATGAATATTATCAATATTTGAGATGTAAATATCGTACATTTAAAAATATTAACCTTATTATGCACGTAGCTTTCTACATATTTTCCATTAAATGAAGTTTAATCCAAGTTCTCAAAAACTTGAAACCTTCTTCCAATGTTTACACGTTAAATATTTTATGAGACTTATTTATGTAACTTCAGTCTGTTTACTGAGTCTTTGTTTACACAAACATTGAAAAATGTAGGTGGTGATCCTATACTTTTAAATATCAAACCAGCTTCGCGTGCTGAATCAGACTGTGCGGAGGATACCTGGGGAAACCGAAAATACTTAAGCCAGAGTTATCGAAAGATGGGAGGGGGGGGAAGAAGAGAAATCTCACAAATCGATGGGGCTTCACGGATGGTGGCTTAATACCTTCACCGATGTTTGCGAAGGAGCATTGATCGTGTTTAAACTGCGTGTAAATTGTTTGAGTTGTCTCGGAATAGATTTGAGAAAATGGCATGGGGAAAAAAATTTTTATTCAGAAGTAGTATTTATGCAAGGAGGAAAGGAAAGTATTTGAGTCTGAAATTATTTTCATGATGAATACCGAAATTATTTTGTTTCTCAGGGTTCTAAATTGTACCTTCCGAAGTTTAGATAAAAACGCAAATAAGGTTACATCAAAAGCTTTATTTTTTATTATATTCACTATTACCTACGTTAGAAATAAGAGATAAGATATCGCACTATATTGAAGAAAATATTGGACAATATTGTAATGAATGTATATTATATTACGATATTATCCGGTACATATAACTGCTAATATGTTCACATTATTTTCCAGCATTCAGAATATCTGTCTGTATCGTGAATGCAATATTTTCTAATACCAATATTTCTAACAAAGCTGATAAGAAAGTATAAAATATTCCGATATTATTCAGTACATATAACTAGACAGTATATTCACTATATTTTCCATCATTCAGAATATCGAATAATATCATGATTATAATATTTTCCAATGAAATATTCCCGATGTTACGAGATATTTTGAATGTTATAGAATAAGAAATCTCATTATGTAACTATGAGCTTATATCATTCTAATATATACATCGTAAAATGTATTTAGTGAAATGATTTTTTATTTCTTATCAGTCTTTCAAGGTGCTGTTTTCGACTTGTAAATAAAATGAATACATTCGAAAATTTGATAAATATTTTTGTTTATCCTAAATTTAATGTTACTACTTCCAATGCATTTAAAAGTAAGAATTAAAAAAAAATCCTAGGAAGCAGATTAGTTTTAAAAATAATAGTTCAATTTTATAATTAATTTTGTATAAAGGGGAGCAAATTCTTTATTTACTTTTTATACATTTATTATTGCGTAGACTTGGAGATACGGATTTAGTCAAAAAAGATATCTCTAATCGTTATCTGAAGCGATGATGGTTACGAGTATTGAATATAGCACTATGAATTGATTTGATTTTATTAAATGTTTCTTCACCATAGGTTTCAGAAACAAAGTAGGTTTAATTTTGAAATGTATAATTTATTTTTTTTTAAAAATGCAATATTACTTCTTTGCCACCTATGGTAAGTTAATTAAAATTATCGTTCAAATTAATTTGTCTCGAGATAACTTTTATTCTATAACAAAGGAATAACAACATGTAACAACTTATGAAATTTCCTATGGAATTGTACAGTAATTTTTTAAATTCAAAATTGAAGTTTTAACATGAAGCTTAACATTAAATAGCTTTCAAATAATGTTTTTATTTTAAAATGGTAATAAATTACAAATTTGATGTAAAAATTTGAAAAAAAAATTTCTGATTTTAAAATAAAAAGAAACACTCTGATTTTAAGATAATAACTTTCCAAAATAAAAGCATTAATTGATTTTTATGAGTAAAATAGTTGTTCAATTTTACGCATCAGGATTATTTTCATAAAACTTCCCTTATGTAAGAAGATGCAACTAACATTCAGTTTGAGAAACTGTATCTCGCATCCTAAATTTGAAATGAAGAGTAATTTCAGTTAGTGAAATATTTCATGTTTCATTATCATTATCAACAATCATTTTTAATTAATATTCCCAATTAAATCAAGAATATTTTAACAGATGTCAAGAATTAAATATTAACAGATGACACTTTCTTTTAAATAATGTGAATCGGATATACGAATAACAAAAATAATCTAAAAATACCAGAATTTAGTTTATAGAATGCTGAAAAAAGGCTCACAAATTTATAAAAATTCCTTGAATTCAGTATGTTAGCCACCTATATTACCTATAATAATATTATAAATGTGAAAGTTTGGATTGATGGATATTTGTTACTCAATCACTCCAGAACGGCTGCACAGAATTGGATGATATTTAGCACACAGATTATAGTCAGGAATAGAACATAGGCTGCCTTTTATTCCGGTTAATTGAGTGGTATTTTTTATCAATTAAAAATTAACTTCCACTCTAAAACGCTGGGGCCGAATCCCGGCAAAGAGAAGTAAGGCTCCAGTTTATTTTTCAATAAAAATGAGGTTAGGGTTAGCAGAATTTTGACCAATTATTTCAAACGATTCTATTTATTTTCTTTGTGTTTGATGTATTTAAAATCAAATGTTTTTAATTAATCTATCTTTCGAATTCATTCTGAAGCATTTTTAAATTAAAAGAAAACAGAATAAAGGATATAAAAAATTTCTTATCTGCATTGAGTTACCCCTACTGGCGTAGGAGATCAGACATGGGCGTTACGCTAACTGGCGGTGAAAGTTCACGCGGGATTGTTGACAACTGTTTTTTCATTGAAATCAAAAGTTTAAAAATTATGTGTATAATAACACTATTGTAGTTATCTTGATCGCAATCAATAAATAAAATGGATTTTTCCGAACTTGATTTGCTCTTTTATTTTGAGTATACAATGTAAATAAATTGCTTTGACGTTACTTGGGTGCTTTTGTTATTAAATTGTATTTATGTCATATTTTTCGTATATGCTTACGCTTTTAAATGTATCGTTTTTAGATTAGGTTTATTTTGTTCTTTTACTTGTCATTAGTTGATCGTTTTTTGTACATATACATCAAAATTTCCACGTGAACAGAGTCCCGGGTAATAGCTAGAAAATAATATTCGTCATGTTCACACTGCTTTGAACTTTCTGCTCTTAAAAATGGTTTAATAGAATGAGAAATGTTATGGAAGATAAAAATTATATCCCACATTTTGAAAGAGTGAAATTTTCTTAAATGTATGAAAGTAAATCTTTTGCAGCTATTCATTCTCCTGATGAAAGACGTCGTTGACCATGCAGATAAGAAATTGTAAATACATAGAACAACTGTACCTGTTGAAAATGTAATAATTAAAAATAATTGATGCGTAGAATTTACCAATAAATCTCCGCTGACAAAACGTGCTCACTTATGAAAGCTTCCAGCAAGTATTATGGAAGATATTTTGTACCATTTAGAATACTCGTGTTTTTATTTACAAATATGCGATCATTTTGTTGTAAAGTTTACCATAATAAATAAAAGGATGTTTCCATCAAGATTTCAAATAGAGAAAATATTTTTAAGTACCGAAATAAAAACGAATTCATTTTTTAGATTTAATTAATTAATACTATTTATCGACAAATCTTTAATGCAAACCGAAAAGAATATAATGATTTCATTGAATTATCAAATGGCTCAAAATAAGCCAGTCTCGTTTCATTTACTGTTGTTTTTCCAAATAAAACTATTTCATTCATACTTCATCATCCTTATTCAAACTTCACTGAAAGGTATTTATTGTTTTGCATGATTTCGAAGAAATTAAGATATGTCAAGAAAAAAAGTTTACCATCTATACAGGTTCTTTAAGTATCTTAAAATCTCTGTAATCTTTTTATGTTCATTCAAATACCCTTTTTTTTTTTAACTGCTTTGGATATTTTAAATTAACTCTTACCTCGGGGTTTCAATATTTACTTTCTTAAATGCTGTTGTTTTTGGACAACTATGCATGTTAGACAGAAATACTTTCACATTTTTCTTCTAGAGTTTATTATTGATATTATTAATATATATGATTGAATGTGACATTATTTACAATTGTGGGTTATCTTTCAAATTAGTAATAATTAATAATGACACAAAATTCTCCATAGAGCTCCTGAAAAATATGAATACACTTTCTACGGCGAGATTCCTCCATATTACTCATGGCATCTACCCCAGCCCAACAGTTCTTCCATCTATTCCGAAGACCGCCGGAACAATTCCGTCGGGGTTAGTTACATGACAGATACCATCTTACATTGGAAAAGTGTCAAACGATAATGCGGATAAGGCCACAAAATAGGCAACTGCTCAAATCAGAATAATCACTTCTTTGTCTGACTTAAAAAGTTATACACAATTTAGCTCCGTTCCAATGGCAAATGGCCTTGGAAAAAGGAAACGGAAAATACGCCATAATCTATTAAATCACGTCTGTAACCTTGCTTTTCAAAAACAAACAGAAAAAACGATTCGCTTTTAACTAGAAAAAAAATTGGTCTTATTAGGCATGCACATTTCCATCTCCTATTCGGGGAAAAGGCACCAATGTACTCACAGTGCAATTAGTCAGGTCAGTTCACATTTTCCGAAATGTTTAAATCCAAACTTTTACATTTTCTGTTGATTTACTTGTTTTACTTTAGGAAATTCCGCATGCCTATCTTTTTGTGTTTTATTACGCAGTCCAAAAGTTTTTTTCACAAAGCATTATGAATGACCTTATCTTTCTCTGCTTTTACAAACATGCATGTCTTTATATTAACCATCTATGCCACTTGGTGAAAGAGTAATATGCCTTTATCTGTCGCAAAGCCGGGACTACATCCTAAAAATGTTCTTTGGTCCATTTTTTGGGATTGTAAAGGCGTAGTTTTTTTACTAGCTCCTTCCTTAATGAGAAACAATGCATTCTACGAAATATTGTCATCAACTGGATCAATTGAAATCTGTCATAGTAAGAACCCGGCAAGAATTACTGAACCCATGAGATGTTGTCTTTCATCATAAAAGCACGAGACCACATATTACAGTAGTCGTAAGGGGAAAGCTCTTACAGCTTAATTATGATATTTTACCGCATCCTTCTTACTCTTCAGATATCACTCCATCTGATTAATACTTTTTTCCGTCCGTAAAAATTTTCTTCCTAGTAAGCACTTTAAATCCCTCGACGAAATAAAAGCACATCTCGATGATAATTTCTGATCCAGAACACAAGAATTTGGAAGGAAAGCATAATGAGGCTTCCTGAGGGAAGAAATTAATGAAGCAAAAGGATTCGTATTTAACCAAATAAATAATATCTTAAACTGTAAATGTTGTGTACTCATTTCATATTAGAAATAGGAAAGAAAGATCCTTAATATATTAAATTTACACTTTTATTTAAATATAATTTCACTATGTCTGGTGCAGCTTGGTCAAATAGATGGCTCTTAGATCATAAAATTCCAAACAAAACAAAAACCTTTGGAAAAATCCAATAAACGCAAGATTTTTATATGAAGTAATTTCCACCTTTTCAGATTATATAATCTTCTTATTCCTTTATTCTTTTCCTCCTTTATATTCTTATTTTTCGTTTTCTCTTTATTTTCAAAACTCGTTTTAAGTCTTCATTTATCAGCACTAGATTTTCCTTATTTTAACATTGTAACAGGTAGATGGTAAATCTGTATAAAGAATAGAAATCTAGCTTTGAGTTCCGAGAAGCTCTGTGCAAAGGATGCTGGGACAAGCCGAAAATAGCTAATCCCGGGCTATCAAAACAGAGAGAAAAATCTCGCAAATCGATGTAGCTTCATGGAATGGCTTAATACCTCCACCGATATTTGCAAAAGGGCATTGATCGTGTTTAACCAATGAATAAATTGTTTCGGCTGCTTCGAAAATTATTGGTTGAAATAAATTTCATGTTATATTTTGGAAAGAGATTTTCCGTGCAGATGGGAAAGAAAAGTTTTAAGAGGAAGGGATTATTTTTTGCATTAGAAGGACTTAAATATTCATTTACAATGAATTTTCCAAAATATATATGTAATGATATTTCTTCAGCTAACTTAAATTTTAATTGATTCCCTAATTTAGCTGATATTGATTTCATTGTAATATGTCTTTTTTTCGATCCAATTCCCGCTTTTGGTTTAATTAATTGTACATGTGCTCTTTGAAACTGTTCAATTCAGTATTTTCTCATACTCCGAGTGGAGAGATAAAAATTCCTAATTCTTATAACATTCGATCAAACATACCTAAAATTCCTCTTCCAAATTTTATTCGTGTCAAAGATATACCTATCAAAATTTCACAGTAAAACCACTAATGAGAAAAATATCTGTCTATTCTGTTCTCATTCAGTGATAAGTTATTTATATCTTATTCTCGGTACGTAAATCATATCAAATGTGGTAAAATAAACTGATGTCTTAAAATTCCACAAATTTTCTTCTTTACGACCACACAACTGGTAAAACATGTTTACATATATAAGTACATGCTCTCTCTATATAGAATAAATTATTGTAATAGTCAAAAAATTAAATCCCAAGATTTTGATGAATTTTCCTTATTTCCAACATTTTTTATTAAAGCATATTTTTGGAATTATACCTTAATATTCATCTATATGTCAGCATAACTCAAAAACCTTTTAAACTAGAGGTATGAATTATGTTATATAATTAATATAACAAATTTGTAAATTTGCATCCATTTTTGAACGAAATCTATTCAGATATCATCTGTCTGGGTTGATTAAATTACTTTTAGTGCAATTTCACATTTTAATACTTGTGTGTTTGTTACACTGGTACAGAAAACACTCTTAAATAGACACATAAGTATACAAAAAACACGTAAACAGACACGTACGTGTTCGAAAACACTCATAAACAGACACTACGTATGTAAAAACATTCATAAATATACACTACGTATGTTAAATACTCTTAAACAGATATGTACGTATGTAAAAATACTCGTAAACAGACACCTACCTAAGTAAAAACACTCATAAATAAACACGTACTGTGTAAAAACACTCATAAGCAGACGTGCGTATGCAAAAACGAACTTAAACAGTACCAACGAATGCTTTTACTGCTATTTTACAGTTCCACCGTGCAATAAAATAATTCTTCACATGCTGTCATTAATCAATAAAATGGAAATTTCATTAGTTTATTATTTCTAGGTGATGAAAAAGGAAAATAATACAGACTTTAGTAGAATCATTGAAAAAAAATACTTTTAACTGAAATGTATTGAATTTAAGAGAATTGCCGCGAGTAACGTTGGAATTAAGGCCATTGCAATTCGAAAAACGGCATGCAAACATTAAAATGTTTTTCTTTCAGACTTCAAAAGGACTAAAATGCCGATCACGAATGGCTGTACTGGTGAAAGCAATTGTTAAAAGTATTGATCTTTGAAGTTACCCGATTGATATTTTTAACTAGCATCGATAAACGGCTACTAATTTCACTGCGTACTTTTGGTTTCATATGAAAAAAATTGAAATAGGAAGTTATCAATCTATTAGAATGATTTTATTGTGAGAGCTTACTTACAGAAACCACAGAATGAAACATATGATTTATTGTGATATTTTTTAATATGTTGCCTTTATATTTTATGTCATAATATAGTAAAAAGATTCATAATATAGTAAAAGATAGTGTATTCAATCTTGATAATGTAAATGAAACCAAATTTAGATACTTTTTTTACAAATTTAGAGAGTAGATCACGTATTTCATTATCTAGTTTATGTACTCGTTATTATATTCATATCCGCACAAAAAATAGAGTATCGAAATTCTGATAAAATTTACCTGAAATTCGATAGATACCGACAGTTTGGATATTCAATTTCCAAGCTAAATCCCTTTTCAGTCTTACTTGATTTATTGGTTTATATTGTTTAGAAGCATACATACAGATATACATCATTCCAAGATTGTATTTTGGACTCAAAGAACTCTTACTCAAGATAAAAATCTCGAACTCAAATTCTTTAATACTTTTGGCATTATTTCATCATATACTTTGTTCATAAAAGTAAAACATTTCGAACAATATCATTTGATTTCAGATATAGTTTTGTTTTAATTCCACAATTTTAATAAATGCTTTTATTTTTCATCATGATAATTGATATAAAGATATATCAAATATAAATTAACAATCATTATTGTATTAATATAATAATTATTACACTATTAATATAAATAAATAACATTAATATTAATATAATAGTTAATTTTATTGTAATTATATTTATTAATTTAATAACATTAACACTGATCGTTGTGGCATAAAATACAGAAAATTAAGGGCATCATGATCTAATACTCCTTACTGACCACAATAACAATACCTAACATAAAAAGTTTAAGTTACTGTGGAAATGTGAGTGGAAGCTACTCGATTCCCCACCCTTTCAGGAAACAAAACCCATTTGCTTTTTTAGAATTTTCTTATCCACTTTGAGGTACTAAAGATGAAGAAAACTCAATAAACTAAACTAAGACTCTAAACTAAATAAACTCTCAAACTAAACTAAATAATTTCAACCAGAATTGTCTGTGGACGGAATAACAAAATCAAGTTTCCAATACAAGATCGGCAAAGCTCAGATATAAATATCGGAATATTTATTTGCATGCAACATTTTCATTATGAATTATATAATACTCGTACTAAAAATAGTCTTCTCAATATGCATATTAATCATTGACTAATGATTATACGAATATAATTTTCTAAATAAATCCAGACAAAATTTCTTACCTATTAAACTAGAATGATTTCCCTATGAAGTCTTCCTCTATAATTCTAAAAGTAACTTTCAACAGATCATTAAGAAATTATCAAATAATGCAGCCGTTTTCTAGTAAATGAAACGGAATATTTCGTTTTTTGGAAATATTTGGATAGCTTGTATCTATTTATAAAACACTGTTTCTTTGTTTTAGCTGCACGTACTCAGAATATTTTGTTATTTCTTAACTTTTCATGTATAAAAATGTTTTGCGATCAAAAACTTTTAGCAGTCAAACGTTTAAACTCCAGAGTTAGGCCAATTTCTACATGCTAAATTTCCCAAGGAGGAGGGAGATTTTTTATTGATATGTAAATGTGGTAGCGCAAAATCACCCCAAAATTTAAAATTGAAACTTTATATTTCGTCTTCTTACCTAAACTGTAAAAATGTCATCTTTCAGCAGTAAGGTTGTTTATATGTAAAATTGAACCCTATAAATCAAAAATGCAAACTGCTAGAGAAATTAAAATATGTCTATGATTTATCCTTAGAATTTCAGACTTGTGTGAATTTTTGGATTCTATTTTTCAAAGAGTTGTCAGTTTTTATTCGTCTGTATATGTTAGATGTTTTCTCAAAAATGGAAACCTTAAATAAGGTGCTTTATCATAAATGTAAATAAAATTCACATTTTGAATACATTTAGACTAAAGTAGAATACAAAATGTTCTTTTGTTTTTCTTTTTTTATAATTCTTTTTTATATTTCATTCAGTAAATTGTTGCCTAAACCATAGAAAGCAAGCCAGAAATGGTTGAAGGAGCACTAATTTCACTGGTTTATTTTGTAAAGAGTTTTTTTTTTCAAAGTAAAATGACTATTAAAAATGACTTATCTTATGATCAAAATTAATTTATGAAAACAATATTATAACAATATATCTGAAATAAAGTATTTTTAGCGATATAATTTTATCTTCTGTTGAAAATATTTATGAATCACAAAAAAAAAGAAATGGAATATTTATTACCATATTTACAATGTATGCATGAAACACAATCAACTTAGCTTCTGTAACAATGATTTAAACTTAACATTTATTTCCTACGTTTGAATATTTGTACATAAAAAAGTGTGGAGATGGAATATTACTTTATAAATGCATGTCATCAACATTGATGAGGTTTCATATCTCATCATAAACTAAATATGCATTTTATACGAATGACTGGAGAACCATAGACGATGTTAAGAAATAGTAAATCGCATTAAGCATATTTCACCACAAATACTGTATATGCTGAATTTGCACAGTTCGGACTTCCA
Organism: Argiope trifasciata; assembly: GCA_026543055.1. Taxonomy (NCBI): domain Eukaryota; kingdom Metazoa; phylum Arthropoda; class Arachnida; order Araneae; family Araneidae; genus Argiope; species Argiope trifasciata. The sequence continues at coordinate 90,303 of JAPMOQ010046685.1, forward strand.
GTAATATGTTTATAGCACCACAGCTAAATTAAACCTCAGTGTCACAAACTACTAACTCACAAATTGATCAAAGATCATTTCAGTGACGGTTCATTATTGAAGTTAGAGCCGTTCATCATATATTAACATTATTACAAACGAGAATATGAGCATACCTAATTTTCGCATCTTTATATTGGAGGAAAAATGAATAATTAATTTCGCTCTATTTGTCCGTTTTCTAAATTATTCTATTAACACCCATATATTGTACAATATTAAATAAAAAATGTCCCAAAAATACATAATTATGTTAAATAGTGAGCAGTATGATATTTCGAGTATTGTACAATATTGTGGGCCTGCTTGTCTAGCATTGTAATACAGCCTGTTTATACAGTATTGCGCAATAGATTGTGTTACCAGCAATCTTTTTTCAGGAATTGATTACTATTTCCTTGGCCGTTATGCATGACTAATATCTGATCTTCCAACAACGGATACATACTTATTTCATACAAAAGTTGATTCATCAGTCAATTTTTTCTTATTCACTTTACACAGTTGTCCATGTTATTTTGTCTACCTCCTATATGTAGGCATGCAAGACACGCAAGCAAAGAACGAAGCAGATTAATCCGTAAGAGAAGGACTTTTTCTATTTGTGAGAAATATTATATCATCTTTTGCATGCACATCTATATCTATACATGATGAAAAGTAAATCTGTAATAGATTCTTCACAACTTGGAGAAAAAAAAGATTTTTTTCTCGAGCTTTCTCAAATATGTTGACATTTCATGGTGAAAATAAAACTTTTTACTGTCTTTTTTGGTATTATTGCAAAGAAACTAAAAAGATTTCATAAAGGGAAATTTTCTTATATTGAAATGTATTGTACCAACTAAATTTCCAAAAAGCATAAGCCATTACCAGTAATATCTTAGTTTCCTTTAAATCTATTTTTCATAAATTAAAAACCATATCAATCGTGAAAAAGAAGATCCAATTGCCATTAATTAGTACTGAAATCGATACCGTTATCTTACGGTATTTTAAGTCAAAGATATTACCAGGAGTTAAATCCTTTGCACTTTGATTCGGAATATTTTTTTTTACTATACTCTCATTACTTTGCACTCTAATTCGGTAATCTAATTACACAATATTTGATTTTGAAAAGTGAAAGTCAAAATGGATATTGACTTAAAATACAAAACTCATCTTATTATTCTTAATTACTTCAAGTTCCCTTTGCAAGAATATAAGGTTTGGAATAACAATAAATATACCAAACGGCAAAAGGTTTTTTGCTAGAATACCAAATTAATTCATAGAATATAGCGATGATGAAAACTAAGAGTCTAATTAAATACAAAGGTCATCAAAATTTCATATAACAAGAAAATGATTTAAATTTATGAATTGCTCTAAAAGAAAAACTCATTTTCCCATCAATAATAATTTTTTGATATGGGAGCTTATGAAGCTTCCCATTCATGAACTGTAATCGAGTTACCTCTGTTTCATAACAGAACTTACCTCCTACGCGAGGAGTGGTATTTTTTACAGTGATGGCTATTAGGACTTTCTGATTGTCACAAAACCATCATTCAGTCTCTCGAAAAATCGTTGGTAGGATTAAATGAACCCCAAAAGGATTACTAAGAATACCCTGAGAGTTTAATTAATCTATACTTTTATTATGTATTTAGATACCTAATTATGGAATTGTTTTGAAATATTCTGTATATTTTAATAATTGAAAACATTGTTTTATATATAAAAATGAATGTTTAAAACAATAGACATACGATCAAATTTGGAATTAAATATCCATAAAAATAATACGTTCCTTTAATGTATGTTGAATTTTTATGAGCAGTTAGGCGGCATTATAGCTGGATCTTTATTTTAGCCAAATGAAGCATTTACTAACTTCAAATGTTTGCTCAATGAATCGGAATAATCAAAGCAAAAGTACTTTTTTAAAACTTAGAGAACTCTTGAACACTTCTTAAGTTCACGTTGCTACTACACGATACTTAATTCAAAATGACTCAGTAAGTACTGATATTCTCAAATCGCTTGGAATTTCCGGAACTCTATGTCAGGATAAATTGCTGTTCAAGAGTTTCAGGAATAGCTTTGAAGGCTTTAACAGGCAATAAAACTCCCATTTTGAATCCGTTGCTAACTATTAGGATGTGATAAAGTGTCTGCCTACATTATCGTAAGCTGAGTGAAATGAGAAGAAAATTCTATATTTATCTTCTCCAATATATTAAACATGCGAAGTTTTTAAATTCCATTAAAGAAAAAATGATCTTATGGGATTTTTTAAAACACATTTGTTTTAAATATCAAATGCTTCAAGAGCGATTTTATTTCCTTTTACAATTTAATGCATGATTTGCTTCAAAAATTGTTTTTACAGAAATTTCAATATGATTATTGAAATTTAATTTGTTTTTACTTCTAAAGTAAATAAGTGTAAGTAAGTAAAAGCGCATAAAGTAAGTCTTTATGTATGTAAGTCTTAAGTCTTTAACCCATTATTACATGTATTCTCAATTATTGTTAAAAGAAAGTTAAATTCTGCATAAATAAAAATAACTCAGGCTGAGTACAAATGACGGAATGACAAATGCATTTTTTTAAAAAAATACTATTTTCGGAAGTAATGCACATATTACAATAAATGATACGTGAATTTTTAAAGGAATATACCGGTTTTTTTTTAGTTACAAATGTGTGACACTCTTGTTACAAAACATGCGTCTCATCTGTAAACCAATTGTTCCGAACATTTTGTAGCATTTTATTTTGTGCGTCATCTTTGGCATAAATCCCTCAAAAAAATCACTGAGACAAGACATTTTTTATGTACCACCAAAGCTGAAATTACTGCCAGAGCTTAAAGAATGCATTTTTGCAAGTTTCAAAATTATTGACATAGTGATATTACAAATTATTTGGAACGTACTGGATTACAGATTGGTCGTTTGCCGTGTAGCACGCGTGCCATATATCGATCGTTTGTAACTGAATTAAAATAGGTATATTCATCTTTAAGTTTATGCATCACTTATTGTAATATGTGCAGTAATTTCACAAATCTGATTTTTTTTTAAATCAGGACCATTATCTTTACTCACTCTGTATACCTAGAAAATTCTGTTGAAATCACAGTTTGAAACCAAATTTTTTAAACATAACTTCAATAGAAAATTAGAAACGATTAAATAAAAATATAGAGATTAAATAAAAATATAGAGATTAAATAAAAATATAGAGATTAAATAAAAATTTAAAATCTAAGAGTCACTAACAGAAATATTCTAAATAATTTAGAACTCTAAAACGAAAGTAGAAAATCGCAATATCATTAAATTGCAAGGAATTCCTTTATTATCTTTTCTTTCAAATAAAATTAGAATACTATAATTGCAGCGTGTGTGAACTGGAAATTTACAAAACTGATTGTTTTACCTTTTAGCTTCCAGTTTTCGCATATACATACTTTAGAGATTAGAAATGTGCATTAAAGTAAAATTCAACGAAAGAAAGTGTACATTGGATTTATTTTTTAAGAATTTTAATTATTGAAAAAATAAGCGGAATTTTGCATTTCTTAAAAATATTGTATAACAAATAATTTTTGTTTCATTAAAAAATATTGACATAACTGTCTTTTCAACAACACCATTTTTTTATCGCATGGTATTTTTGACTAATTTCTAAAGATTATTTTAAAGGTATTTATGCAAAAATATATTTCAATGTTGAAATATTTTTGGTGAAATTCAAACAAGTATTATTGTTGCCATTAATATTTCATCCTGACTTTTATTCATTCTTTATGATCGAGATGTGAAAATTTGATTTAATTTTCCATGATGAATAGATTTATTTATAAGATATTTTTTAATAAATGTTTTGAAATTATACGACATTTACAGTTAAAATTTTGAATCAAGCAACGGTAAAAAATTTTAAAGTGCATCGATTTTTAAAACATAATGCTTAATATTGTGACATAATTGAATGTATAAAGATAAACAATTATTAAAATGTATGGTACAACTTACAGGACATTGTAGTACATATAAATAGTGTAGTAAAAGTTTGAAATTTGAAGATATTTTGCTATAAAGCTATTAAGACATAATTACATAAATTTGAGTATTCTTATTCCCGATGCATCTATTCCAATGATCGTCAAAAGCCTTTAGTTTATAATATATTAGGATAAAAAGATTTGATAAATGAAATGAAATTATAATAATCAGTATTCTAACAAGAAAATAATTTAAAACTTTTAATAGAATTGCATTAATTTTGTACCTGTATCTTCACATAAATTTCGATCCACTGTGCAATATCATTCATATTCAAAATCTTAACGTTTCAATTCAACAAAAAGGATTATAAGCAAAAATGCAACTGGCATTTTTTTTCACTTTATACAGAATTGAAAATAGGATTGGAAAAAGAATTTTCAAAGAATGATTCCGTTTTAAATTTTACAGGGATAATTAAATATTAGATAATCTGAAAAAATTGGCGTCCGAGTTTCTGAAAAAAAAGATAATACAGTAAAGACAAAATAGCTGACTGAGTGCTTCAGGTATGTAGCCTTAAATTCCTTGTGGGCCTCATTATTTAAAAAATAATTCCCTCATGTGTCTCATAAACTTTTCTCTGCCATGTATATTTTCAATTAAAGTAGTCAAACACACGTGAAAAAGTCATGATTCAGTCAAAACCCCTCTAGAATTAAACGAAGTAAAAAAAAAAACCTATGTTCCAAACTTCAATCTAAATCTTTCGAAAACTTAATTATTTCCACAGGGTTTTGCGTCAGAAAAATGGGGGAAAATAATGTTTAATGCCACCACACTGTTTTAATTGTTTCTTGCAATTGAATTTTAAAAAAAACCCGTGATAAAAAGTTCATTAAGATCACGACTGACCACCTCAAATTAAAGATTCTTCGCAATTACAATAATAAATTTATGCCATTTTTTAAAAATCTGTATCTATTTTTTTAAATATTTTTCAAATCATTCAGCCAGATGATTTTTTCTTTAAAAAAATAGATTTAAATGATAACTTTAATTCACCTTTTTCTTACTACAAGATCTTCTTATTTTTTCAATATAGAAAATACTAAAATGCCGTTCAAAAGAAGATTTTGAAGCCTGGCACAAAAATATGCAAATAAGTACTTTAATTCAATTTAGATTCTGCTCTTAAAAGGGATAGCAATAAAAATGCGTAGTTATTAAAAGATCTGCATCGCAAGTATTTTTCTGTTTAGCTCTTACTGCTCTTGATTTTTGAAAATGGCACATTTAACCAAGATCGGTTTCTTATTTCTTTATTATTTTGATTATTTCGAAAGGTGGATAAAGGGAATATTCTTAGATATTTGAAAATTTCTTCCTATTTTTCTAAGATTTTCACTTATCTTCTAAAATATAAATATTATGGTACTTAAATTTATGCAAAAATATAATCATATCTCATACGTTCTTCCTGAGTTTGTTTTTAAACTAATTTTTTTCATAAACTTTGCTGATATAACTTCCTGTACAACATGAATTTATACAATATAATTAATATACAATTAGCTTTATCGGTAATGTTTGAGCATAAGATTGAAATGTAGACAGATAACTTCTGAAAAACAAGAAAATTGTAATGATTCTATAAAACATGATATGCATGGGTGCAGTGAAGATGATAATTTAAATAAAAGTAGCATCTTACTAGACGTTATAAATCAGCGGTATATTAGAATTTGTAAAATGTTGTTGATGGCTAGCCTTCATAATGCAATTTCTAATTATGTGAAGCATTTATTCCGTAAGAAATATCATTTCAATAAAAAACAATCATTCACTGTCTGGGGAGCAACACTCTTGATTAAAATTATTGCCATGAAATATATGATAATTCTATTTCTAAGTATCTGGATTCGATTCTTGGATAATATTTGATCTTTGCTTGTAAGAAAATATGTGCGATTTCGCCAAGTATTGTCCCGTTATCAAAAAAAAAAAAAAAACTGCCCTTATTTTTTTAAACATTGATTGATAAATGGTGAGTAATTACATCGATACAGGCTAGTTTTAGAGCAAGAATAAGATTTTTCAAATTGTGTTGCTGCCAATAAAAAGAATAATCACTCTTCAAATTAACCCATTTATAGCAGTATTTTTTATGTGGTTCAGTTCTAATCAGTCTGTTTTTAATAAGAATATGTCCTTACTTGGATAAATTAAGGATTCTCTTAATGGAGTAAATAAATGAGATGACTCAATTTCCATAAAACGACTCATTCACCATCAGTAACCTGATGTAAATCATAAACATATAATTGTCATTTCCATTTTCGGCAAAAATTTATATATTTTACCACCATTCCAGGTGCTTTTTTTATCACAGTAGTATAGAACACATCAGTATTTTCTGATGTGGATATGTCATTACTTAAATTAAATAAAGAAATTCTTGAAGGAGTAAGCAGATGAGAATAAATTTAAGAAATATTTTTTCTTTTTCATTCCTCTTTAATATCCTGAAGTAAATCCTACAAACATAATTGTTATTTTATTTTTATTTTAGTCAATGAATTTGCGTATTTTGTTTTATACCATTATCCCGGGTTCTTTTAGACCGTAGAAGCATGGCAGTTTATTGCAGATACATCATTACTTGGATTAAGAGAGGGAACTCTTGAAAATGTAAAAAAGACTCGTTTTAATAAATACTTTTTTTTCTTTTTCCTTCATCCACAGCATCTTTATGTAAATCTACATACATAACTTTCGTTTTTATTTTCATTAACAGGTTGTTGTTCTGTTTTATGCCATTATTCTGGATATTTTTTGAACACAGTGGTTTGGCATTAACCAGTCTGTGTCTGGTGTGGATGCGGCTTGGATTAAGTAAGAAGGTTCTACATGGAATAACTAAATAAAGTAACTCAACTAATAAATATTTTTCCATTCGCCTCCACTAACTTGATGTAAATCTAAACCCATTATTGCCACTTCCATTTTGCCCAATGAATTTATATATCTGTTTTTATGCCGTTATTCCGGCTACTTTCTAATCACTGTTGCATGACACTTAAAAGTTTGTGTCTGATGTGAAAAAGTCATTACATGGATTGTAAAGAAACTTTTGATGGAGAAAATAAGAAGAATGAGATTAATAAATACTTTTTTTCATTAAACTGTTGTAAATAATACATTCATAATTGTCGTGTCCCTAAAAGTCCTATATTAGCTGGCCAATAATGTGCTCTAAATGCAATTATCAAGGTTGAAAGAACTCTAAAGATTCATAGTTTTATCTTCCAAGACATAAAAAAGAGACTCCATCTGGAATTCTTTATGCTACTGAACCGAAAACTCCATTGCCGTAGGGAACAGGGGGGGGGAAGAAAGGGGAGAATCAGACGTCTAACATGTTAAGAAAAGGACGTCTACAAGCAATGACAAGTGAAGCAAAGGACACGTTTCCCCAAGAGTAAGATGAAGAAGATGACAAGAGCAAAATGAGATTGTTTCTTGTAGACTGCACGGAATACTGAGCCACGAGGTTTGGTCATTTTCTTCATCCTGTTTAACACTGCGGATATCTTGATGCAATTTGCTCGTAAGGTGACAGGGCCTGGATGGGAGACGACTTACACATGGGAGCTCGATGAATGCACGTCAGCGCTCGTAAATTGAACTTGTGAAGATTAGGTAAGGTTGCAGCGATCAAAGAAATAGAGTATTTAGATAAAAATTTTGTTTATCACTATTATTTTTGACAGTTTTCGCAAAAAGGAACGTCACTCCATTTTTATGCTGAATTAAATTTTTAGTTACATAAAAATTGCTAAATCGGGAATAGTTTAAATATGAAGAATTGCGTTTTAAAACTTCGGTATATTTTAGACAAAATTTCATTTTTATATAATGGAAAATGAGAAAAAAAGGCATATTGTATATTTTAAATCAAAATTTCACAGTGTAAATTATTGATCTGCGATTTCTCATTTTGATTTTATAATTTATTTGTACTCAAAGAATTCATTGTATCTTGGAAGCTCATTTTTTTACTCTTTTCTGTTTCTTTTAAGCATAATTTATCCGGAGTGAACTAAGATTATTGTGAATGAAATTTCAGTTTCATATGCCTTTGTATTAAACATATTGAAGCATTTGCTCTTTTTTCAAACCGTAAGAGTGCCCTTTTCGTAAGTATATCAAAAGGAAAAAAAACCCAAAACTCATCAAAAATTCGAATTCGATATTTTAACGAATCTTAATTTTTGAGACCTTACCTGAGTTTTAAAACAGGCACATTTCAGAAAAAAATTTTGTCTGTTTTCTGTAAACAAGATAAATTAATAACAACTTGCACTAGATAAATTAAATTTGGTAAACAGACATAGCATAAAATGTGCATATTTTTATTTAATATTGAGCGAAATCCATTCAAAATCTACCCGATTATACAAGAACAAAAAATGTGATTACTGGAAAACTCTAAGAGGGTGGGGGTAGATAAAATTTGATAATTATATTAAGCATCTAAGATACAGACGTGGATTGAATAAAGATCGGAAATTGATATTTATTTAATATTTGATTTCGATCTATCTTTGTCTGTCAACCTTTATATTTGCAAGTATGTAAACACAATAATTAAAACAATGATTTCTAACATACATGAAATTTCCTATTGATCTGACTACAATCGTAGTTTTGTGTGGAATTTTATTTCAAGTAGTCAGAAAAAAAACATATATTATTTTCTTTTACTGCGATTAATCATTAAAAAAAACCTGCTGAAGATCACAAGTTAGATATAATATTAAAGCTATCTTCTTGTCAGAAATGGATCTTTCGTAATAACAAGATAAAAGCTTTCGTAGCCAATGCTATGCACGTAATGTAAAATGCCTGTTTTTCTGTATTCCACCTCAAAACATCCAACCATCATATGAGAAAATCAAAGTTTGAAGATTAATTCTTTCATGAATTTCACAGGTTTATATGGGTGAGGAGAGTAAATATAGTGAAGAGTATGCGAGAAATTTTCGAAGAGACCATTCCACCTGACTTATTAACTGATATTTGATATTCTTCATATATAGAATCAGATATTAAACAAGCTTTAAAGCATAGTTAATACAAAAAGATAAAACAAAAATGAATGTTTAAGTTACGATTTAATGCTTGATCATCCACATATATACAGCAGAAAAATTATCTACCAAAATATATTGCATATTGAATTGTATTTTACAAAATAAATCGCTATTTTTGCTTGCTTATATTAATCTTTTTTATTAACTAGAATAATTAGAGGGTTCCAAATTAATTTCTTCCCTTGGAAATTAGAATGTCCTAAATTCTTTCATGATGCAACAGAAAGCATCTATATGCTCTACAGGTTAGAAAAAATAATTGCACAAAAATGAGGGAAATAGACGTCTGCAAATAGACAAGAAGATGTCTACAAGTAATGACAAGTTAGGAAGAAAACGCATTTTTTTACCCGAGCAGAATGAAGGTGATGGCAGGAACAAAATGAGATTGCTTCTTGTAGACTGCCCTCCATCCTGAGATATGGGATAAGGGCTTTTTTTCATTATAAGTTGAGATATGCTTGGGATAGTTTGATGAGATTTCTAGTTAAGACGACAGAAAATAGGAAATGCCTTCAATATTGAAAGTTAACTAATATAAGTATGTTATCATAGATTGAATTTGGTATGTATAGAAAATGTCTGTGAAAAAAATATGGGAAGAATTTTTTTATTATCATTAACAAATAATTATTCATCCATTTATTTGAAAATGTAGTAAATAAATCATTATGCTTTAATGAATGTGTTGAGATATGTATACAACAAATGGATAAAAATTGGGTGACATGAAAATAATTAATAATTTATGAATGATATTAACTTGAACTTAAGTATGAAAGGGATTTTTGCCAAAGAATAACCAGACCAATTAAAGGTCAAATAGAGCGTTTATATCGAAACTTATCAAGAAATCTTAAGGTAAAATCTAAAATAAGAGATAGCAAAAACCGAAGTTGGAAACAGTCTATCACTGATAATATGCATGAAATATGTTAAATTGCTCATTAAAAGATACCGATCATACTCCAAATAGTATAAAATTTTCTAATATTTGTTGAATCAGATACTATATTCAAACTTTATTTGGCTGATGATACATGCAAATTATATCGACACTACCCATTAAGAGTTAACAAATATCCTCCAATTAAAATCGAATTTTGTAAAAAATAAACCAGTTATTATATTTGTATTATTAAGTGAAGATTCATAGCTGTGGAATGAGAAAATCGAAGGTTAATAAATTTTGAATCATATATTATTTTTTCTTATCTAAAAATTAGCAATTCTTAGATGATTATAATATTTTTTATTGAACTATCCAAGACTTAAATCAATTCCAACATGTACGGCAATTATTTTTGTGCCTATCGCCATTTACAGAAGTTATCTTTAAATGTTTTATATTATAATGTTACCAAATATTGAATATTTAAAATTAATTATGCAAAAATTGACATTCTTAATTTTGTAATTCCACAAAAAACTAGCAAGCATTTAATTAGGATTCCTTGTAAAATAATTGCTGCTAATTGTTACAAAGCTATATTTCTGATAACAATTATTAAATACGTGAAAGGAATTTTTGCTATTGCCTTTCAGAGTTGTTTCAGAAGAGATAATATAAACCATAAAATAAACATGAAATCTTAAGACAGAGGAAATAAGGTGGAAAGCAATGGAGGAAAAAGAAACAGTATTATCTTCAAGTTGAATTCGGAATATCCTACCGGAGACGAGAACTCAAGCTAAAGATGCACTGACCCAGGGTAGAATAATGGAGATGACATGAGCATAATCAGATTGCTTTTGGTAGACTTCACAGAACCCCCACCTACATGATTGGTCATTTTCTCCATCCTCTTTAACCTGTCGGACATCTTGGGGCGATTTGCTATTATAATGACAAGGCTGAACGTGAAAATACATTGGCTAGAATTGAAACTGTGTAGGCAGCCTAATATTCCACCAAAGAAAATAATATGTATACATAATTATATTTTAAATGAATATTCATTTTAGGTATTTAATGTTTCCAAATTTCAATGATGGGTCGAATTATCAGATTTTCAGATACTTTTAAAAAAAGTTTTATTTTCATGTACGTTCACTGCAATATCATTTTAACAAATAAATAAAATTTTATTGGAATCAATTATTTATAACATCTTGAAAATAAAAATAAAAATGATTTCGTGTAGATCCAATGTCGTAGTTAATATTAAAAAAAGAAATTCTTGAGAAGAATAAAACAAGAGTGAAATGAAAAAAGAATCTCGAAAATGAAATTTACTTCCGGTCTTGCTCATGAGGTTTATTTATCAATGCGTTATTATAATGCTTCTGTGTATTTTTAATACTATATGTTTATTTTACATTTTATATAAAATATAATGAATTCCTAAATTAATTTATAAAATCATAGTTTTTATTGCAATTCACTAACTTGTTTTGAAATTTTTCGTTTCTTTGCGGGGATTGTTTATAAATACCGTAGACTATATTTCATAGAATATATATATATATATATTATATATATATATATATTGCTCTTTAAAAGCAGAATTGTTTTAACTTTATAATTAGTTTTTTATGGTTTAAAAGTTCATTCCCACTCTACATTAAAAAAAAATATGAAAAGATCATGTCTTAAAAATAATTTACTGAATATTATACACCATGGATCAGTTGTTGAAGGGATGAATGAAAATGTTAACCATTTTTATATTATAGTCAATTTTTCTGTATTAATTCGCCAATGTACTGTCATTAAGAGATTTATTTACTATCTGGAAAAGACATTAATGAAATAAAAAAAGAAGTTAGCGTTTGATAAAATACTGTTTCTATGATAAGCCCTTTCTAGGGTTAAACTAAGCTATTTTTAAAAAGAGATTATAGATAAATCGCAAAAACTGTGAAAAACTTAAAAGATAAGTCTTATAAAGGTGCTAAAAATTGAAACAATTCAATCTCTTGCGTATACATCATGAAATTACCCTTTTTGGAAATCAGTTACTTCGGGCTTATAATCTAAAAGAATAGTTTCCTTTAAAAAATAAATATTTTAAGATTAATTTTTCTTTAAAAAATAAATCTTTAATGATTAATTTTTTTAAACAATATATCTTTAATATATATCAATTAAATAGCATAGAATAAATAATTTATGCTAAAACATTTCTTCAAAAATTCAATTTTACATATTTGAATTTTTTTCTTAATTTTCAAATTTTATAATCCATTATATTATCTGTGACACAACATCTTAGTTACCTATTAAGTTAAGTATTTCTTCATTTCCTTTTATTTCATAAACTAACTTTGATATGAACCTTTAGTAATTTGTAGTATACTGATTTCATTAATTTCAAGTTTTCTGTAATATCAAATAACAAAGTTAAAGACATAAACTGCCACAATTGATTTTCACCTAGACAAAGTTAGTTCAGTAAACTAAGTTAAAACTTCTTTTAATCTCCTTATATTAACCGATTTAAAAGATCTTAAAATTGTAAACATTGATTCTTGAACTCTTTCAATATCAAATACTGCCTAATGACAGTTCTCTTTATAAAGCCTCCAGGGGTAATTACAAACTAACCAACCTTTAATAATAATCAGAACAACCCTATTACCACAAGATATGGTATGATATATCCCCGATGTTGTTCAATGTTCTGAATATCGGCCAAAATCTTATAGATATCTTAATAATTTCATTAGGCATTTTCTACAGTTAGGGAATGTAAACATAAATGATGCAATATTTTAATGCTACCAAATGCAATCAGTTTGCTATTAAATTCCAGATAATTAATAACAAACTAATTTCGTTTGGTAGCATTAGGTAGAAGAGAATTATACTTTCAAAGGACACGTAGCTGAAAAGAAAACAAATTTTTCATGTGCTTAGGATTTTGTACTTTTTTCTTATTTTTATGTGTTTATTAGTATTTATGGATTGAAGTTCAGCTTAATTTATTTTTGCAATGGAGACATTTTTTTTCAATGAAGCAAAAACTAGTCATATCTAATAAATTAAATACAGTACAAAAATAAATAAAAACAAATAATTGCTAACAACATGAATTAGTGACAATATTTTGCATTGATTACCTTTCTGTGTTCATTACTTACACATTATCAGTTTCAATAAATTTGTTAAGAATTTAAAAATTAAAAAAAATATTAAAGAGCATTTAACACAAAATGTTTTGAAACAATCAATAAATAAATCATAGCAAATGGCTACATTAAGAAGTACATATGCTAAAATGTATTCAACTGGGAAAGAAAAAAAATTCCCCAGAGTAATAATACATACAAAACAACAGTTTCCAGTAAAGAAATAAAGTATAAAAAGAAATGCAAGATTCATCAAAGCTCTTACATTTATTTTCTGCAAATATTTTCTATTTTTAAATAAATCTATCCGGGAATATCCACATCATCTCTAAGTCTATTTACCATTACTTCAAAGAGTAAACATATTTTATTAAAGCTCTTTCCACTTATTTTCTGCAAACATTCTATTACTTAAATCAGAGCTACCCAGAAATATTTTGAACCACATCTTTTCTCGATCTATTGATCAACTACTTGATAAGGTCAACAGCAACTCACTATGGCATCACCGAAGTCATTGCAATAAACCTAATATTCTTATTACTTCTGAAACACACTTTAACAAACTGAAAGACTCCGAAACAGAAACAGTGATCTTATATCGCCCAGACAGTTGGGCGTCGTCTAATGGCGAGACTTTGTATCCCTAAGGCAGTAGTTATCGACTGATTAGCACTTACTTCGAAAGATAATCTATTGCTTAGAAAACTCTAATGTCTGGACAGATGACTAAAATCCTTTGATTCTTAATTTTCAACAGGAATTGAGTTAAGATTCTTTGAAAATTTGTACTGCATTGCTACCCGAGAAAATAGAGAAAAGCAGACATTTTTAAAGAAAAGACTGCGTTTAGTTTCTTTTCTTTTTTTTTCGAGGGGGGGGAAAGGGGGACAGGAGGACAAAGCTTTATATTAGTTATGTGTAAGAGGCTGATTTTTTAAAATCAAATTAATAGCAGTTGAAATTAGTTAAATGCTAGCTAGTTAAACCTGTTGTTTTCTTGACAAATATTAGAATTTCTTTCTTATTTTAACCATATTTGCGATTCTCTTTTAAATGCCACCCCTCCTTTTGTGATATTTTTTTCTTTATATATAAGAATCATTTTAAAATGTTTAATTAGCTTGATTATCCCTTTGAAATCAAGAGCTGACTCATGGACATCATTGAAGACGTTGCATCATTTTATTTATTCAATTTTATTCAAGTTTTATTTATTTATTCAATTTTCTTCAAGTTTTATTTCAATTTTCAAGTTTTATTTTATTTTATTCAATTTGGATTGTCAAAAATACTTACAGAATAGTAAAAAGGATGTAAATTAACTTTTCGAGAAATTAAACTTGAAACAATTATAGATAGTTATTTTTCAAAATAATGATCACGCCCCTACATTAGATGAATAATTTTGTATCGAATCTCTTTTTCCTAGTGCAAAGGATTTAAACAGCACTTAATTGTTACTGGTTCAATGCAATGCAGCAATACTTGAAGGAAATTAGGTCGATAAAAATAATAAAACACTAAAAGAAGAATAAAGTTGACTCCTTACCATAGCAAACATTATCAATATAGATAATGATACTAAAGCGTTATTTTTTCTGAAGAATAAAAATTATCACTTGATGAAATGAATTAAATTTCAGAGACGTAAAGAATTAACAATTAAATAACTATAACCCATTCTCTTACGCCCTTAAAAATCAAGGATCGATTTTAAAAGATTAATAAAGGATCAAATCTCATACAAGGTCACTCATGATACCTCCTCTCCCATTTTTTTAGAGATTTCTTCTTTATTTCTGAAAACACCTAGTTGAAAAGCACATCTTTTAAAGGAAATTTCAACGTCTTTTTTAAATCGACATTTGTGTATGTCTTAAGACTTGCTAAAAATTAATGACAAAAAATAATTGACGTTTTTTTAAAATTGACGATTGACATTTTTTTAAAGTTTGAAAGATAGAATTTTACAAAATGAATCAAACTGTTGAATTACGTTAGTAAATAACTATGATTCATAATTTTTGTGGCTCTTATTTAATACTAGCCGCCTTTGGCGACCAGCTGGTTCGCCATAAGTAAACCGTTCTAAAATTTTCAACTAAATCACATATTCATTAGCCTTGAAGTAATTCCAGGCATTGATTGACCTGAAATTAATATTTCCTTTAAGATGATGGACGGAAAGTTCTAAAAGTATACCTTTTCCTAATAATATTCTTTAATTTTATAAATCAGTCAGTTTTAACCATCGGTTATGCTTCCAAAATATTAAAAAAAAAATTCAATGATGTTGCTAAAATATTAAATATGTTTTTAAAGAAAGCGAGAAAGGAAAAAAAAAGTATTAAATTAATGATACAGATATTACAAACGATTTCATAAATATGCCATTCAGTCGGGATTTCAATGCATATCCTGTCTAAATTCAATCAGGTTTACCGTAAATAAAGAAGATTTATTGAATTAATGATATAGATATTGCAAACGATTGTAGAAACCTTTGCTTTGCATTCATTTTTTAAAGAAAATATCACATTTTATATTTCTTTTATTTTATCCAGTCACGTGCTGAAAGTTGCATTTTTGTAGATTTATTTTGCGATGATAATTTTTTTTTATTTGTACTTCCGGCATTCTTTTATTTTATCCAGTCACGTACTAAAAAACATAATTAAAATATTTCTTTAAAAATTCGTTAAAAATAGAAGATTGAGTTTTACATTAAAACACTGATACCATTAGAAGACTAATTTTTTAATCTTTAAATTGATGTAAAAATCATGTTTATGCGATCATATTTTCGGAAGTTATAGAGGGAAAACATCGAAATTTCGCTTAAATTTTAATTAACTCAAATTCTAACTAAAAATTCGAAAAAAGGGCTCCTAGGTGCACATTCCCGACCTCCAAGGTATACATGTACCAAATTTGGTAGCTGTAGGTCCAGCAGTCTGGCCTGTAGACCGCCAACACACACACACACACACATTGAGCTTTATTATAAGTATAGATAACGTCCCTCAAACTCAAATATCAATCAATTTTCTCCCATATTCAATCGTGAAATGATTTTTTTCTGTTTTGTGGATTTTTTTTTTAAATAATAGAATATTCTAATTGAAAAGCAAATCCTTAAAACGAAATTTCAACAATTCTCAAAATTCTTAAGTGAAATATCATTTGCATACATCTTAAAACTTGCTTATCAATAAATATAGCAAAAAATCCTGTAATTATATTAAGTCAAGATAAAAATCATTATGATTGCAAGCATCAGTATCGATAATGATAGCAATATTTTTTTCTAGAGTTTAATTTTCACTTTACAAATTTAATAAAAGTTCAGAGATGCATTAATAATTAACAATTAAATAACTATGGTTTGTGATTGTTTTGACATTCTTTAAACTTAAGTACAGATTTAAGTCAATCAAGGATCAATTCTCTTCCAAACTCTATGCTGAAACTCTCCTTCTTGAGGACTTTTTTCCAATTACATGAAAGTTTAATTGAAAAGCAAATTTTTAAAAGGGAATTCCACCATTCCTCAAAGAAAAAAATGACAAATTGCCAAGGTTTGCTATAAATTAATCATTGTGTCTAAAACTAATATTTATATTTGAAATAATATTTATATTTTTGTGTCTAAAATTATATATTTATATTTGATCAAAATAAAAATCATTATGCTAACATACACTATTAGTATCGATAATGATATTTAATTCTGGATATGATATATCGATAATGATTACTTTTCTTCAGTTTAGAAATTAGCACTTAATATAATGAATTAAGATGCAGAATAGCGTAAATAATTAACTATTAAATAGCTATGATTCGTTATTTTTTGGCATCCCTCAAACTCAAGGATCCATTTAAAAAAAACAGTCAAGAATCAAATCTCAAAGTCAATAGTCAAACTTCCATTTTTTAATATAAAAATGATTCCAAATTAAATTTTGAATACTATGTTTATTAATAGGATTGTTATTATTATTAATATGATAATTAATGTATTAACATGATTAGTAATATTAATTCCATAATATTATGAAAATACTTCATAATTTTATGGAAATATTATAAAAATATATCCGTTATAAAAAAGAATACTTTTGACTTTTCTGTAACTCAAAGAGCAATGATCTCTCAAGTTTACTAATGAAATTAATTTTTTTAAATATTTCTTTTTTAATTACAGAAAAGCCTAATTGGAAAACAAAAGTAAATTTTAAAGATTCTGGAAAAAAAGTATTTTGTTTATGTCTCCAGGTTTAGTAAGAATTAATCAATATGAAAAAATTCTTTTATTTCTTTCTGTCAAGATAAAATCATTCTGATTGCAAGCGTTATCAGTTGCAATCAGAACTGATAACGTTCAGTTCTGATTATCAGTTAACTGAACGTTACTGATAATCAGAAATATTGTCTGATCAATCAATATCACTATGAATAATGATTTTGACCAAGTTATATTTTTTCTAGAGTTCAAAAATGATCACTTAACATATTGAATTAAACTTCAGTTTCCTTAATACTTAGTAAATAAATAAGTATTTTTTTGGCATCTTTCAAACTCAAATATCAATTTAAAAACCTCAGAAGTGAAACTCCTTTATTTTCAAAGATTTCCTTTTCAGTTATATAAATGCATAATTTAAGGAAATTAATTCCTATTAAAAGGAAATTTCACTTTTTCTGATAAATACATAAATAAAAGGAAGTTGCATTTGCATTTGTCAGAAAATTGCTAAAAATGAATCAATATGACAAAAAACTATATATATAACTATATTCGGTCAGGATAAAAAGCATTATGATTGCAAGCATTATCTTTATCGATAACGATATATATAGCATTAATATTTTTCTAGAATTCAAAATTTATCTCTTAAGAAAATTGATTAAACTTCAAAGTTTCATTAATTATTAACATTTAAACAACTATGATTATTAATTTTTGACGACCCCCTGACACAAGATTGAAATTAAAAATATCAATCAAAGATCAACTCTTTCAAAAGATCAATAGTGAGAAACTCCCTTTATTCAGGATATATATTTTTTTTCATTTATAGAAATTTCTAATTGAAAAGCAAAATTTTAAAAGGTACATCCAATTTTTCTCAGAACTATTTCGCATATGTCTCAAGGCATGTTAAAAATTAATCAACATGGCACTAAATATTCCACAATTATACTCGATAAAGGTAAAAATAACTGTCAGAAGTCATTGTTAATGTTAAGAATTATGCAGAATGATTTAAATGTCCGTATTGTGTTGATAATTAACAATCAATGAAGGGAAAAATTTGAAGCACAACAGTGAAATTCATTTTTTTAGGATTTCTGTTTTAGTTACAGAAAATTATGATTCAAAAGTAAATATTTTATAAGAAATTCCAACGTTTCTCAAAAAAAAAAAAAAAAAAAATCGTCATTTGCATACGTCTTAAGGATTGCTGAAAATTAATCATTACGAACCAAATTGTTCTATAATTATATTTTGTCAAGATAAAAAACCTCATTATTCAAACGTTATCAATATCGATAATAGTATTAGTATGTTAACTTTTTTTCTAAAATTTAAAAAACTATCAAATGTTAAAAATTGATATTGCCTTAGGTTAGAAATTGTACAAAATGCATTAAACTTCAGTGTTGCAATAATAATTGACAATTAAATAATTGTTATTAGTAATTTTTTTAACATCCCCCAAACTCACGAATCGAATTTAAAGGATCAATCATAGAACAATTATCTCTCAAGTCCACTTATTTCATCATTTTCAGACCTCTGAAAACTTGTTAAAAATTAATCAATACGACAAAAATTATTTGATAATTCCATTCGGTCAATATAAAAATCAAAATTAGCAAAGAATAAAGATTATTCCTATTGTTTTATTAGTTTCTTTATTTCCTCTAAAATTTCTCAGCCAGAAAATGATTCAGTCAAAACATATCTTAAATTATCGAGCCTCCACCAACCCATTATGACATGAACCAAGTGCCTTCAATAAACCAAACCTGGAACTCCTTTCCCGATCACACCTTACCGAAGCCAAAAGATCCCAAAATGGAAACATTGATCTGGCAGCACTATCTTTCCACATCAAATGTAACCCGCCAGTAAGGCGTCGGCTAATGGCGAGGCTACATCAACCCCCAACCCCCTTCCCTGCAGGCGGTAGTTATCGACTGATCAGCATTTACTACAAAAGAGGGATAATCCAATGCTTAGAATGCTCTAATGCCCTCGAATGAAGCTAACTTCATTTGCTTATTAATTCCGAAGAAGTATTTCAGGGAACCGATTTTCGGAATCTGTATCGGAATGGCAACCAATCAATGAGATAAGAGAAATAGTCAGAAAATTTTCGTTAATGAAGAGATTATAAAAGTGAAAAGAAGGAAAAGGGTTTGGTAAGTAGCAGTAGTCCAGAAAAAAATGTAGAAATTGATTTCAGTTGCTGGAGACAGTATCATTTAAATAATTTCTTCTAATTTGCTGCAAAAAATACAAAATCTTTTTTCTCTTAGGATTTATTTTGGATTTTCCTTTCGGGGTTTTAGAATTATTTGAATAATTTTAAACAGTCATTATATATTTATTTATTTTCATTCTTGGGAAAATAAAATTCGACAAGCGACCCCTTATTCGACAAGCGACCTTACTGGAATTTTCATAATTTCTACGGACTCTGTATTCGAGTTTAATTGAGTTATGTTTTTTAAAGCAACAATAGAGTTATTTTGGGACTGACCTCGTAATTTTAAACCACTGTCAGATAATGATGACGACACCTAAGAAGCCCCCCCCCCTCACCACATCACAGTAGCTGGAAGATGTTTGGCCCTGACGGATTTAACATGCACACAACTCGCATAATTCTGTATTCCAATAACAGCAAAAATTTCAATATTAACTAACCATATTTCCATTCGAACCTTATTTTTCTCTCAGAGCCACTTAGAAGTGGATCCGGAAGAAAAAATATCATGGCTTCATATTACATAAAATAATCAATTTTAAATAAAAAAAACACTAATTAAAATATTAAAATTTTACTTTTCTGTTTTTTAATGAAATCGGTCTCTAAAAAATCGTTTTTCTAAAGTGTAACTTTTTAATTGAATATTTTCTGAAATTACAAAGTAACATTTTACTGATTTTTTTTTGTATAAATATTATGTGTATATCTTGCACCAATGAAAAAAAATGATTAATATAAAAATAAATACCGTTTATATATTTCTAAAGTTATTACCTACTCTAAAAATATTTTTTCACTTCCTGTCAAAATTCTATGAAACCTTCCACTATATTTCAATTATGTTCTTAAAATCGATACAAATTTTTATTATTTTTTATTTAAAAAACATTAATTGAAATCCAGTACATCGTTTTCTATTGGAGCAAAAAAAGAATTTAAATCATTTTCAAAATATCATTTCAAATTTGACAAAAAATGAAATTAAAAAAATCGTAGCATGATATGCCTGCATGTTTTATTTTTCGGTGATTGTACTCATCAAAATTTATCCAGTATCCTCTAAATGTACTTAACTCTACACCTAACGGAAAAATTAAGAGTATTGTTGCATGACATACAATAATTTTTATGGGTTTATTTAATTTAAAGAAGAATGATTAAAAGATAAATTTCTGGTCTCAGAAAAGCTAATTTATTTAAATTTTAAATTTTTTTGAAAAACTGCTTATCTGCAATAGTACATTCAGCAAAACCATGTGATCTTCGATTAATTTTAGTTAAATTTTAACTAAAATCTTAAAATTTCTTCATTATAGAAAATCAGCTAACCAAGTAAACAGTAACAGATTAAAATAACTGATTTTGAAATGCTTTTATGAAAGTTGCTCATGCTTATAAAATCAGTAACTTGTAGATTGTATAAGAAATTTCTAAGCATTTTGATGTTAAAACCTTGTATGACAGGTCTGACGATAGTTGAAAACGTTCAACTCCTTAATTTTGATTCTAAGCTGAATGATAGTGCAACATAGACTTTAAAAACTGCAAATTACGTGTATGAAATGTGTTGCAAGTGAGTATTAAATATTTTACAAAATAATTTGATTTGTAATATAAACTAGAAGTATTTGATTACTGATTGGTTTGTCTATTTATATGGTGGAAATTTTCAATTCAAAATTTTGTATAATTTGGTTTTAAGGGCTTCAAATTTTGATTTAATTTTTAGCTTCAAATTTGATTGACATATGATGCAAGCTGTCTTTTGTGCTTTACTTGGCCCTGTTCCTTATGATGTACATTTGCATGAATATATATTTATATTGTCGCTTAGACGAAGTTAGCGTATATAAACCGTCAGTTAACAAAAATCAAAGATAACACTCGCTAATATAAGCTCGAGCCGTTATTCAAGGAACTAAACTTTGAAATTGTTTTTATCGACAAGAGAAAAAGACTCGAATATTCCAGGTTTAGGAAGATACAGAAATTATAAGAACATTCTAGAAAAAACAGAAATAAAACATTTTTAGCCAACTTTCTTACAATCAGATACAAATTTGAGAACTGTCGCTTTCAGTTCATAGCATTTTATCACAGATTCAGTTCCAGCTAAGTTAGAAGAAGTTCCGTTAATATATCTTTAAAAATTCAATTTTATTACAAGAAACAGCCAATATACTTTAAAAATCAGTAAACTTTAAAGATGCCTAGATTCTTTGTTAGACTTTAATCATAATCAAAATATAATTTTAAATATTTTATTTAAAGCATTTCTTGTAATGACACTGATTGATCGCAGCAAATAACATGAATCTTCACATATTTATAATCAATACTAGGGATAAATCTAGGCAGAAATATTGAAATTGTAGCATTAAAAAATGATATTTTCATCTTAATATAGAAATATACACTGAAGTGACAAAAGTCATGGGATGACTGTTAATATCATGTCGGTCCTCCTTTTGCCCGGCAAAGTGCAACAACTCGACGTGTTATGGAGTCCACAAGTCGTTGGAAGTTCTCTGCAGGAATATTGAGCCATGCTGTCTGTATAGACGTCCATAATTGTGAAAGTGTGGATGGTGCAGGAGTTTGGGCACGAACGGACCTTTCGATGATGTCCCATAAATGCTCGATGGGATTCATATCGGCCGATCTAGGTGGCCAGATCATGCACTGGAATTGTCCGGAATGTTCTTCAAACCAATCGCGAACAGTTCTGGCCCGGTGACATGGCGTATTGTCATCCATAAAAATCCCATCGTTGTGTGGGTACGTGAAGTCCATGAATGGCTGTAAGTGATCTGCAAGCAGATGAACATAACCATTTCCAGTCAATGATCGGTTCAGTTGCACCAGAGTACTGAGTCCATGCCATGTAAAAACAGCCCACACCATTATGCAGCCACCACCAGCTAGAACAGTGCCTTGCTGACAGTTTGGGTCCATGGCTTCGTGGGGTCTGCGCCACACTTGAACTTTACCATCAGCTCGTAAAAACTGAAATCGTGACTCATCTGACCACGCCACGGTTTTCCACTGGTCTAGGGACCAGTCGATATCCTCACGAGCCCAGGAGAGTCGCTGCAGGCGATGTTGTGCTGTCAGTAAAGGCACTCGAGTCGGTCTTCTGCTGCCATAGCCCAAGGAAGACAAATTTCGCCGCACAGTCCTATCGAATACGTCCCACATTGATTCATGTAGTTATTTAGCGAAGTGTTGAGTGTCTATTAACATTGACCATTCTACACAGACGTCGGCGGTCTCGGTCGTCAAGTGCAGGTGGTCGCCCACTGCGCTGTACATGATGGGATGTGATGCCTGAAATTTCCTACTCTCGGCACACTCTTGATACTGTGGATCTCGGAATGTTGAAGTCATTAACGATATCTGCAATGGAATGACCATGCGTCTAGCTCCAACTAACATTCCACGTTCAAAGTCTGTTAAATCTCGTCGTGCCGCCATAAATCACGAAAACTCTGTTCACATGAATAACTTGAACACAAATGAAAGCTCTGGAAAACGAACTGCGCATTTATACTTTTTCGCTGCGATACTACTGCTATCTGTATATTTGCATATTGCTATCCCATGACTTTTGTCACTTCAGTGTATTGTAGTAAAATGTGCTTTAGGTATTTGTTTTAAAATTCATTGAAAATATAATACAAAATTATATGGTAGAAAACTTATATGTTTAAAAAGAATTTGTATTTAATTTAAGATGAAGTGGAAAAAATTACTATATTTATAGAAGTTAACATTGAAAACACAAACATTTCCCTCAATTTTGAATATAGATTAATATCTCAAAAATATTGTTTTTAAGAGCACTTTACCACCTTCAGCACATTCAAAAAAATCATATTACAAGTTGTTTTCAAATGAACAGCACGAAACGTCACAACAATGAAATCTTTAAAATATTTAATGGCGTTGCTATTGGAGAACGCAGCGAGTCATCTAGAGATGCGACTAGAGTCTCCGGAGTATATCGGAGCATGCGCAGACGTCTGCAAACTCAGGAACGAGAAGAGGCTCTTATAAAGAGCGCCATCCAGTTCATGTCACAGTGAATGTAAAAACAGGATGGTGAAAACAGAATTACTATTAACTCCGATTTGTATTGTGAAACACTCCGAGAATTACCAGATCCATCAAGAACAAAAGATCGGGGCTACTTACTGGGGGTGTGGTTCTGTTCCATGATAACGCAAGCCCACACGTCTTCGGGATCACACACGTGGAACTAGCCAAGTTTGAGTGTGAGCTGCTGAACCATCTGCCCTACAGCCCGGACATATCATCCTGCGATTTTCATATGTTTTGTCCCCTGAAGAGACATCTGAAAGGGAAGCGCTTCAACTAGGACAGCAATGTCAAAAACGCAGTGAAGGACTTTTTCTTGTCACAATCACAGGAATTCTGCGAACAAGGAATCATTTGGCTCGTTAATCGATGGGATGGCTGTGACCAGGTATATGGTGTATACTTTGAATAAATTCTTCATTTATATCGACTGTGTCTTGTCGTACCATTTCATTTAAACACCTCTTTATGTGTATATACACATGCAGGATTTGATAGCTTTGGTTTGAACATTCAGGCTTGTATATCACAAACACATACATATTCAAATTTATTATTAGTAAATATATATTTAATCATTTAACTTTTGTATTGCTTGCTTTGATTGCATCCATTACATGAATGATATAAATGAATATTTTTAATTAAGTAATTTGTTATAAGTTTTACGCTACTTGAAATGTTTTATATCTGTTAATAAAGGCTAACACATTTTTCATTCAGTACCTAACATGATAAAAGTTCTGAATTTTTTTATTCTTCTACATATTTTAATATTTAAAGAGTGAAATAAACAGTGAATAGACAATTACCAGCCAGTCAACTTGGTAGTCATTTTGAGGGAGAAAATTTTCAGGATTTCATAATGTTTATAATTATATAAATGACTAAATAATAGACTTTTTTTAATCTATGTTTTTACTACTAACAAAAGTGAGTTCATTATCACATTTATTTTTATTAAACTTGTTTAATTATTATTTTCTGGATCTCAGGAGGATAAAATGGCAGAGAAAAATTATCTAAGTCAATTTTAGAAGATATAATTTTATTTCTAAATATCAAGATCAATGAAGACAGGGTGTGGTATGACTTTAGGACTGATGAGTGATGACTAATGAGAAATTCAGAAGTGTCTACTCTGATTTAGCAGGGAGACACTCACACATATTGCTTCTGATACGAATCATCTGATTAGGATTATTAATTTCTATACTTTCACTCTATTAAACCCTTTCTTTCGTTTCAATTAAGCTTTTTTTTTTTTTCATTTCGATGTCTACATAAAGCTCACTCTTTCCTAGTATCGTGAGATATTTCTTATTTCGGACAAAGCTGTACTTAGAAATGAAATATTTTCACATCTATCAAGTTTAATATATTTTGCATTGGAATGAATCGTACATCTTTCTTGACAACTAGTATTCAGAAATAATTTGAAAAGAATATTTAATCGTAATTATTTAAATGGTTCAAATTGTAACTCAAGTAAATAAATACAAAACTTAAGCAATAAAATTGTATGGAGAGTTTTGAATTTTTTTTTCTTGACAAATTCTTAAATAGAAAACATTTAACATCATTCAGAAGATTTCCCACGCATACCCCCCCCCCTCCCTCCTCCAAAAAGTAAAGTAAAACCTTGTCGGAGTCTGGTTTTGTTCCAGAGGCCATCTGTCTCAAAAGCTAATATCTTAAATTCAAAACTGCAAGATCTCATTTTAAAGAAATATAACCATCATGCTTCAGATGGTGAAACGTAACATAAAATAATGCAAGACCAAGTATTCAAAACTAAGAAAAATTTTACTATTACTCAATTACCTCCAAAATTATTTTACGTAATTCAGATAGATACATAGTCGTTAGAATACAAAAATTAACCAAGTAATAGATGATAAACACAGCCATGTTCGTATGTAAAGCTAATTAATGGTTAAAATCTTAAACTGAAGCCAACCTTTTCAAAGAGTATTTATTTATGAAAATATAATCAGTTCCAACAATCATACGACTATTAGAAGGTAAATTCGTACTTGAATTGGGACAGTTTATGAGTTTCTAGGGCTCTTATTCAGACTCCTGGGAGCTGGAGAATTCGTCATGGATGAATTCTAGTTGCAAATACACTCCCATAAATGCTGTAGATATTCTCTATGAGATTTAGGTCTAGGGATTTGATATGATATCCCATCCAATGAAAATTTGCCTTTCCCAGAAATACGTCGTAAAATGCCACTTCCCCAATCAAAACTTGCTGCGCCTTTTAAAGGGCGAATATAGGATTTCAAGATCACATTCGGGAATACCACATCAACCACCGAACATCTGCTAAAGACATGGGAGGCTGTGCAGCCATTAAATATGATGTATAGTAGGCACTCAAACCTCCGCTGGAACGGTGGTTTCTCTCCCAGATATCTGAATGGTGAGCAACTAGTTTTGATACAATTTAACCACTGATACTGCAGGCGCTTTTACGGAGATGCTATATAATGAGAAATACTATGTGTGTGAGAGAGTACATTTCTTAATTTAATTTAAATATTATTTGATTTCCTATTTTAAATTTATTCCATGTAACTTTATTCTAATAATTTCCCTTATTTCCTGCTCCAAATTTTACCTTTTTATTTAATTATTTCTTACACTTGATCAAAACAAATTAAGACTGATTCTAAGGTTCTGAGCAAAGATATAAAAATTCCTTCAAATCTATGCACTCCTTTTAAATATACGCATGGTTCCTTTTCTTAGTTCAATGTGTCAAATCTAGTTTAGTTTAATTATATTAACGTCTCGTTTTAAGGCAACACTCGGGCCATTTTTGGACGAACCACATCATTTCGAATCACCATCAAAGGTTGAGGACATCTGTATACAAGTCTTCACACCACGTCAGCGGAAGGCCGTTTGGCCCTTCGGGTTTAATGAACACCTATCCCGCTTACATGTCAGTTCTTCAGTGGAATCGGGTCTCGGACCTGAAACCCTGCTTTTACGAAGACTTACCAGTAGGCCAGCGCGGTACGTCTACAGGAGTCAAAGAAATTGATCAGAGTCTCTTCCCAAAATCGTCAATTTAAAAAAAAATCTGTAATTTTGCTTTTGACTTCTAGCACGAACGGAAGTTTTACATCTTTGCCCTCATGTACAGATTATGAAGGCTTTGAAAAAAAATTGAAAGAAACATTTCAAAAGCATTAAAATTTGACCATGCATCAGTCAAAAGTATGTTAAGTTTACATATATATCAGGGGTGGCCAAGACGTCGACCGCGGTCGACCTGTCTAACGCGAAGACATTTTAGGTAGTCAGCGCGACCATCCCGACAATGACCTCGGATATTAGCAATTTAATTTATGACTTATAACATAGAATTAATGAAATTTCAACAAAATGAAGTGAATAGGATGGTCAATTTTTGATATATGAATACTTTGATTATTTTCCTCGGTTAATTTTTATTTTGTAAATATTAAGTTTTTTTTAGAAAAAATAGATAATTTACTATTTTCTTTTGTTACCGAAAATAAATATATAAACATGTACGTTACGTTCATTTAGCTCTGCCATTGGTAGACCGCATTCGATTTTTTAAATGTGGAGTAGACCATGGATCATAAAAGTTTGGCCACCACTGATATATATCTAATACTATAATACGAGGAATGGTTGCCAAGTCGAAAATCGCCCCAGAATTAATAAACTCCGGTAAACTTGGGGGTCTGGGGTTTTTGGCCACGAGGAATCAATTGGCGCCGGTTTTGAAGCGCTGCGGTCGAGCAGTTCGGAGTTACAGATAGGATATTTTCAAACTTTATTAGTTCGCCATAATGGCTACTTAAATTTTCAAGCGGTAACGTGCTGCCATCTTTAGCCAATATGGCGAACTAATAAAGTTTTATGTTTATGCTGTTATAGGTTTATAATATGTTTCTTATGTATGTATATATGTTTGGTTTTTCTAAATAAATTTGTCAAAAATATTGAATTTCAACACACTTCAATCTTTACCTTTACTTTACCTTTGTATAGAATAGTTCCCTTTCCAAACTCTAACTTTGTTTAGAATAGTTTACAATGGTGCACTTTAACCGGTTATCTTTTCACCAATGGTTTCACAAATTTTCTTATGGCATGTATTGTTTTGATAAATCACAATTGAAAATTTAAATCTTCGAGTTATCTTCGATACCTGTTTTCTCCGAGCGGAGCTCGGTCACCCGCTGGTTAACACATTAAAGGCGGGAGTCGTAGTACTACGATTTGATCCGCGTTACCTAGAATATTTTCGTCAAGATCCCCCACCTTTAATGTGTTAAGACCTAGGTATGTTTGAATGCTAATAAGTTTAACATAGGTTTATAAACATATGTCAATGCTCAATCAATCGAAAAGTATATTGATAAATGAAACATAATTCTAAATTTATTCTTTACAGTCCAGTATATTAAAATTAAAATCATATCACTAAAGACATCTTAAATACCAACGTTTTGATGATAAAAAATTTCATTAGAATAATGTGGATATATTAGGCGTAGTAGGTAATAGATGAAAATCGGATTCAAATTTTCGAATAGCAATTTTTGTTCATTATTTTTTTTAAAAAAACTGCTGAATTTCTTGAGATAGATGAAAAAAGCTTTTATAAAATGTGCTTTCGAATTATGTTCTTCGAAAGAAGTTATGAATCTCAAATTTAAAGTAATAGTTAAAGCTATGTAATAAAATTATGAGAGCTTTAACAGCCTATATTCCATTACTTAAAATTTAAAATCCCTTTGCAATATAGAATTATTGTAATATAGAAATGTCTCAAATGAAATTAGTTCAAAATATACTATATATAATTTTTCGAATGTAAAGATTGTAATTTCATTATTTACAAACTATAACTTAATGAATAAATAAAATTTACTGAAGAATTGAAACTAGCATTGAATATGGAAACCTATTTCATTTTATGTTTTTAATCTTGCCTGTTATTTTGAAACAATTACACTAGTATGAAAGGAACGAAATTGCTTCAACTGAATTGCAGAACTATCTTAAAAATGGGCCCTTCAACTATGATGCTTTCATTTAAAATGATACATCTAAAAAGCACCTTAAATATATTATTATTCAAATACTCGAATGCCTGAAACCCTAAAAAAACGAAAATCATTTCTAAAATGGCATGTGTCCGTTAAGGTTGAATTGAAGGCAATAAGAATCTGGATAAATTTATTTCTAAAGTACATTTTCTTTCTCATAAAGTAGTTTTTTTATATAAATTTCTAGACGAAGTAAAATGCTTTTACTATAAAGAATGGAATGAATATTTAAAGGCAATAAAACGTTTAAAAAATTTATAGCTATTTTAAATTATCTAGTGAATATTTCATTGAGTCATCATATTGAATTATTTTGATTTCTTTGTGAATAAATCAGAATTTTAAAAGGATTAAATTAAACACTTTATTAAAAAAATATCGTCTTCTTATATCCTTATGATTATAATTTTAGGACAATTTTATTAAATTTCTTTTATTTTGTGTATTAACTGCTATTAAAATCATTGACATTATACATTAATATCTTTTATAATAATGCTAGTAATATTAAAATAAAATGTAGAATTTTTTCGGTAATTTAAAATGCAGATCACAGAAATTTACACTTGGAAAAAGAATTTACATAAATTAATGGGGGTGTATTTGGATATTTAAATCATCATTTCAAAAAATTCAAGGTAATATAGTAGGTTAAAATAACAGGTTACACTATATTTAAGAACTATTTGTGGTCATACTAATCTTATATTTATATTTCAAATAGATTTATCCTATAACGAGGATAAATCTATTTAAATTTCACTCAAACAATAGTCATTAATTTAGCATTCTTAGCTAAAGTGATGGCTGTTTTTTGAATGAAATTAGCACGTTTATGGCTGTTTACTTACTTTATGTTGGTAATTTATAGACATATTTCAATTATAGTAATATTCACAAATAGCCAAATTTTCAAAATAATGTTTGGGTTTTTAGTTTGAATTTCTTTAATGTTGTGCATTCGCTTCAATGAA
This sequence comes from Argiope trifasciata, assembly GCA_026543055.1. Taxonomy (NCBI): domain Eukaryota; kingdom Metazoa; phylum Arthropoda; class Arachnida; order Araneae; family Araneidae; genus Argiope; species Argiope trifasciata. Next base: position 120,250 of record JAPMOQ010046685.1, read on the forward strand.
ATGACACACAATAATCATTTTCTATTAGATACCACAATAAAATCACTTCTCTAACGGCATTATACATACGAACAATATATTTTTCCAAGTCATCTTTCTAATGCTACAACTAATATATGAATATATTTTCCATCAAATTTCTGGAATACATTGCTCTATAGGACTGGAGGAAGAATAACGCAAAGTAATGCGAACTCATAAGGAATATCTTTATTAGGGGAGTTTTATCTCTTTTTGACTGAAGTAACTGTATGAGATGAGATAAGAATACATCGAACTACTGTATTATATAATAGGAATATTAAGCCATTCATCCTTTAGAGCTAGTAGTCTTTGATTACTAAAATATGATAGGATGCGAAACTACTGTAACACAAATCGTAATCAAATACCTCCGGAACCCCTGAACAACGTGCTCTAGAAAGAATGGTATTGTGATATGTGGCTACCCTTTTCAACAAATCGTATTATCATCATTGCCTTTATCTAACCATATATGACCACATTTAAAACTATAAGTGCGAAAGCTTGAGTATAAAATATCATTTGGTTGTTCTCTGCTAATAATAAGAAAGAATGTGTACATGTATATTGCTACTCTTCAGACCAAATCAGGAGACCAACAAGTAAACAAGCTGGCATATACATCCCTTTGAAAGCAAACAATTTGCATCTCGAAGTGATTTTTTTTTTGAAATTTTAAATAAAATTGTAGTTAGTTAAAAATTAAACTAAAAACTTCTTTTGTAATTATTGTCGCACAGAAACAAATTTTACCTCATTTCAATATTTCAAAATAATTCACTTTTTTAATTGTAAGAATTTAATAGTCCGGCAAATCTTTTAATATTTTTAAACTGGTTTCCAACAACAAGTTGCATTATTACTTTAAAACTTCTATCGTTTTCATTGTTGCGCGAAATATTTCATTATTTCCCTTCTTTCTTTCTCTCATATTTTGTGCAAACATTTGAAATAATACAGTTTTATTATAATTTCGATTCACCAGACTTCTTTTGGCATTATACCAATAGAGATCACACAAAGTGCATTGTCTGTATATCATTGGTGCATGACAGAGATAATGCCTTTTGCATCATTGCCATTAATGGTCACCTTAAGGACAAGCATCATTGATTATCGAATATGAAGAATACCGCTCTCATAAATGTTTGGATCACGGACTCGTCATTAGGCAGTTTATCACAGTAAAATATGTTTAAAATCTCAGAATGATTATTACCACAACTAAAAAACTGTGTCCACACAACTGCATTGCGTTTCTACTAATAATGATTATGAAGAATTTAGGCATGTGTGGTTAGAGAACTCTGTAAGATAGTCCAGTCGACCTAGAGTTACTTAATTAGGCTTATAAATATTTTTAATTGTGAGAATAATCATTTAATCCAAAATTGTTAGATGTAATAATTCAATAATAATTTACAAAATTGTATTTACTCAAAAATGATTAGCATTTCAATTTAGCATGCAAAAAACATCTTTCCAGCAATGTATTTATCATGTAATTTTCCCCCAGTTTTCAAAACTTCTGAAAGATATTTTTTTAACTGTGCTTTTTATGATGAAATCGAGACTATATCCAGTGTTTCGTCACATCTTTAATTGTCTGCTTTTCATGCTTTATTGCAAACTATCATAGGAAGATTCAGTTGAGTTTTTCCATAGAAAACTGAGAAAACTGGATATAAAAATTGCATTTCCACAAAATACCAGGAAAAATCTAAAATGAATTATCCAAGCAATCAAAATTTCATTTGCATTATGATACCATGGAATTCAACTTCATTAATTGTGCACTTAAAAAACCGAAAAAGTTTATTAATATAACAAGGTTCGAACGTCCGTCATAATTTGATGCTTATAAATATTTTATTTTGAATGGCATGAATAGCAAGTTATTTATAAGAGGTTCAAATGAAACCCCCGTACAATTAATAACTAATTTAATGCAAGAGGTGAATATTGTGTGTAAGATGTCGTTCTGTAGAAAATCATTTAACACCAAATTAATAAGTTTATAATGCCAAAAACATGCTAAAGAAGTTGTAGGCTTTTTTAATGAACTGAAGAAATCATTAAAATAACTTTTTCATTAATATTACTCCATTCTAAAAAGACCTGAAGAACTGCCGGTAGCAAGATTATTATATGACACCAAAACCCATCATAGATTTAACAAATTAGTTTCTTTTGTGACCTTTTTCTCTCATCAAAATATTTCTTTAAAAATGATAGAAAGTATTTAACGTTATCGAACTTACATCATCACTAACAACAAGGGTGCAACACAGCATACTAATAATGGTCCTTTTAATTGGACGCCACTGTCTTCTATCAACACATTTTTAGCCGTTCCATAAAAATTCTTTATATGTAGACGCTGCATTCTTTTTACGATGTGGCCTCGCAAAGTTAATTAAGCCTCAGCATAGTAAAGTACCATTACGAGTTGAAGATAACAAAAAATGTCGCCTAAACACAAGCTTACATGTTTTGAATTATTCATAGAGTTTTTGTGGCCTCCCAAGTTTATTTGTGAAACCCGAAGGTATTCAGGGGGCTTATTACGTCCACATAACTTGTTAGTCTTCGATGGCTGTTTGGACATCATTTTTCCCACGTAATGGCGAATTATGGAAATAAGGAATGGCAGTTTTTTGAAGCGGTGATAAGGATCTGGCTTTTTGCTGACTTTTTTTTCGAGTAGTGTTATGGGTATCTGGTGACTTTTTTTAGAGTAGTGTTATGGGTATTTCAAGAGAGATATGAAAATTATTATGGTACTTTATTTAATTTTATGTAATTAAATGTAAATCAACTTATTTTTGACAGCTATTTTCGATTTTAGCTGATACAATACATTTATTTGTTTTATTTTAACGTAGTGAATAATTTGCTTGATTTCTTAAAATATCTTAATCCATTCTTAGAACAATTTCCTGAAATGCCTAACTAAATTCAATGAATTATCTAATAATAAATGTCAACAAGTAATATACATTATATATATCATCCTATATGATGAAATACAGATGATATACAAACAGAAAAAATAATTTAATATCAAGATCCATTTACCGTAAAATAAGTAGATTTTCGAGATGTTTTTAAAATGCATGCATTTATTACTTTTAATTGATATACTTAAAGATGACAGGCTGGTTCCTTATCAATTAGTTAGACAAATTTTATATGATATTTATAAAACTTTATTACTATAGATTTTATTCTCCGATAATTGCAATATTGAGTTATTAAAAATTATCTTTATTTTCTGCCGTGATTTAAAAGGGCAACCATTTGGTGAAAAAATTAATAATTGGCAACTGTTTCGCAAGATTTGTCGCTTAAGCACAAGCTTGCTATTTTTAAATTATGCATAAATTTACGTGTTTATCCTCCCACGTTTACTTGTGAAATCCGAAGGTATTTAAAGGGCTTATTACGTCCACGTAACTTCTTACTCTTCGATGGCTGTTCCGACATCAATTTTTACATGCAATCTTGAATTATAGAAATGAGGAATGGCATTTTTTAAAGCTGCGATAAGTGTGGTATGTTACTTTTCTTGGTTATTTTTAGTGCAGTATTATGGATATTTCAAGGCAGATATGAAAATTATCACAGCGCATGGAGCCACTTTATGTAATATTATTTAATTATGTTAAAATTATTTTGTTTTTTGCAAGAATATTTGAAGAGAAATTTCATTTGTGCTTTTATCCTGGAATTATTTGATTTCTTAAAATTTCTTAACCCATTGTTAGGACAATGTCCTGCAATATTTAAATCAATTCCCTGAAATGTCCAATAAAATGTCAACAGGACATACACGATTCATCCTATATAATGCATTACCTGTTGAAAATAATTTAATGTTTAGTTCCAATTTCCTAAAAGTAAGTATAATTCTTGAGATTTGTGCAATTATTAATTTTAATTGATATTTTTAAAAGACGAATTTCATGGATGATCTTAATTGTTTCCATCTTTAACTAATTGAAATTAAAACAATTTTAATATTATAAATTTTACTACCTGTTAATAATAATTTTTAATAGATATAAATTTTGATATACTCGTCATTTTATAGTAACTTCAGTCGAGAAATTACCAAAAATTTAATTCACAAAATTTCAGTTCAGCTCTACTAAACGAAAATTGAATATTACGGTAACTCAAATTCATTTTCTGCCGCTACCACGAATGACGACCACTTGGCGGAAAAATTAAAAATTGGCGAAACTTTTACAAGATTAGAGAATAAAACTTATGTAATCTTAGTTCTGATGGATGATTACATCTAAAGGGTACTATAATCAGATGGAAAAATTCGATAATGAGTCATTTTAGGATACATCTTAAAAAATAGATTTATAAATGATAAAAGCTCTGCTCGACAAATTACATGCAAGAACTGTAATTTTCCACCTAATTATTGGAGAAAACATAAATTACATGTTACCTCAATAAATAACTAATGAATGTTTAGTAATAAACAACCATTAATTAATTGTTGCTATTCCTTATGCTGATGTATAATTTATGAAGTATAATAATAAATTTTGGAATTTCGATTAGAAAAAAAATTATCCTCAAATTAGTTTAAATACCCTCTTTGGGGAAAAGAAAATTTTAATATTAAATAAACCTGTTTTTTCAACAAATGAATAGAATGCATATTTCATAGTTAATTCAGCAAAATAATATTTTATTGCAAAAAAAGCATTCTACAAAATAATGGAAAAATCAAGCGGCGCACTTACTTTATAATCAATAAATATTATTCAGTAACTTTTCTCTCTAATTTTATTCCATTATTTTGTTTAATTTCTGAGAAAAAAAATTTTTCATCAAGCATTTTTTTTTCGAATATCATTGATATTCGAATCCATGGTGTGTATATAAAAATATTTTTTAATCCATAGTGTAAAAAAACATACTTTTATTAAAAGATTAATCAATACACTGATTGGTTTACAACATGTTGTACTTTTCCTGATTTTATTGTTTTTTTAATGCCAAAGAAAACCTATAAATTTAATATTTATAAAAACAGCGATATCCCAGTTGAGGCAAAATAAGTTACTTGTTTGCATGGTTCAGAAAACATTTAAAAAAAGCCTTTAAAAAATCAGATTTATGAAATTGCTAACAAACCATCTTATTAAATTCTAATGAGAGGGATATATTATGGAATGAAATTCAAAAATTATATTTCTTTAATTATCTCCAAGTTTTAATGTAAAAAATTTACAACTTTGACTTTTTAATTTGCTTCATGTACTATTAAATATTCCTACAATTTTATATAATGCTTTCATAACTCAAGCATAATTTTTCATATTTTACTGCTTGTATGGGTTGAAATATAATTGTTTAAAAACTTTCCTGCAAAATGGTGAACACTGAGTTAAATTTGTTAGTACTCATCTACAACTAAAATCAAAATTATCAAATTTTTCCGAATCTTTTAAACTGATATCTAGGTATGATTAATGCTGTTATAAAGATAAGAAACATATATCTACATTAATAAGGAAGGTATGGTAATTTTTGTATTAAATAATAGAAATTCATGAAAGTGAATTAGCACAGATCTTACTCAAACATTTTATTTTTTAAATGACTTTCTTGTAAGTGACAAGGAGGCATTGTAAAAAAATATAGTTGCCACTTTTGTATAGTTGATACAAGTATATATTGCATAATATAGTTATCAATAACAACCAATACAATAACATGGTACAATATAGTTATAGGTATGATGAAAGAAAGAAGACTGCAAATTGAAATAGAAATAATAAATAACTTTATGGCAGAAAATATCTGGATATGATCCATACCGTTCTAGTACAAGAATTTAAAAAAAAAAGAAATCAGCAAGATGTGTTATAATTTAAAAATAAATTAGGAAAATATTTAATTATCTTAATTTAACAATATAACCAGAATTATTTTGATCCAAAGTTTCGGAACAAAAATCAAAACATGACAGTATTTAAAATACATTATAAAATATTTTCTCAACGTGTAAATTGGATTTTTTGAATTAAAACTATTAAAATGTAATATTTTTTTGTATTTAAAAAGTCGTGAAACTGACCACATCTTGCTCTATCATTTTATGTGTACAGCTATCTACCCCCCCCCCCCTACATTTTCGATTTAAAATTTTATCACTGATTCAGGGGGAAAAAAGATAGACTTAGGGAGAAAAAAATTAAAATGTAATAATGGAAAGGAAAAAGAAAAAAAAAAACAGTATTTCTTTTTACATCACTTTTGAAAAAAAATATTTTCATTCCTTCCGCTACATATCTTCGAACTTCTGATTAAAAAATAAATTGTTACTCTACCCTTACAGATTAATTCAAAACTCTTGTCAAACTTTTTTTTTCATCTTCTTCCCCGAGACGTTAATCTCGTGTTTCACTGACATTAAAAGACATTTTGAAGAAAAAGCTATCGATTTCGGAATTCACTTCTAAAACATTTCCTCTTTCTTGTAAAAGAAACAATGTCATTGTTATGAAAGAGTCTCAGAAAAATTCAAAATATATCCTGAAGAAGAAGTGGAAGAATTTTTCCGTTTGACTTTTGGGATGCCTGTCACCATGGCAACAAAGCTAATTTTTGGGCACTTTGTTGGAAGTTATTGCAGGGAGAGATTACGTGCTCTTTAGTTTTCAATGGAAAAAAATGCCCCTCCCATGTAACAGTTCAAGAAATAAAGGCAGTAATAAAATCGCTTAAGCAACTAAGTAGTTTAGAGTTTTCCTGTGCAATTAAGTTGGTTACATTTACTTCACAATTTGAATCGTCATTTCCAGGGCGTGAGCTGTTTGCTAATATTCTAAACGCTGCTTTATTTCTGGGAATTGCTTTCCTTTCTTGTAGCACGAAAATTCTCATTTAATTAAGAAAACATTTTGGAGAAATATTTTAAGTATCTTTGATCCAAGAAACTGATTTCGCTGCTCTTTACTAGTATGTATTGTCAGCCATCATGCTCATTGTGTACCACTCTAGATTAATGCTTTGATTTAATTTAGTTTAGTTATATTAATGTACCTTTTTAAACAAACACCAGATATATTTTGGGAAGGACCTAGTAATTTTGAACTGCTGTCAGATGATGGGGACGATATCTGAACTCTCAACCTCCTCAGCTTACCACACCACTGGGACAATGTTTAGCCCCTGACAAATATAACGTGAATCAGACCCACTCACGACGGTTCTTCTGTAAAATGGGTCACGAACCTGAAACTTTCCGGTTCTGAAGCGATGACCTTACCATTAAGCCACCGCGGCCTGATTAGATTAATTCATCGCAGTTGCTGGGTTATAGTTAATCCTTGATGCATAAATGATCGATTCTTAATCCGTTAATATCATTACAATTCACATAACTTATCTTTTTCCAATAGAGATGTGGAATACATTTTTATGCTTTAATGCTTAAAATCAAATTTTATGTCATAATATATAGTAAAAGAAAATTCTCAGATGAAAAATATGAATAATTTGCTCTATTACAATCGAATATAGCTATGCCGTTCTTTCATGATTAAGTCATGCTTGCCATATATCGAAGGCTTATAAATTATGAATCAAGAGTAATAATTTAATTTACATAAATGGAAAATAATTGTGGGAAGTTCAAAAAATTGTTTTTTCAAAATTTATCAACATATATAAATAAATAATATTTCGATTAAAAAATGACTCAAAGATTAGTAAAGTTCTGACAATTCATTATCTATTAACCTTCAATGCCGAAAATATTTACAAACTTTGGGAAAGAGAAAAAAATTTTATATACAAAAAAACTCTTAACTATCAGTTTTAAGTTTTTCTACACTTCATATTAATGAAATCTGTGATGAACAAAAACAACGCATTTTGTTGTGTATACACATTTGAAGGAATAAGAAAGTGACGTGAAAGGCAATTGCACAATTTTCATTTTGCACTATTCAAAGATTTACATCTGATATATATATTAAAAAAACTTCGGAAAAATCCCATTCAAACTTCTCATTTCATAGACCATTCCAACTCGGGTTCTATGGAATACAGGGGTGTTTTAAGTTTCCCTTTCAGATTAGAGTAAAATTCACTGCCTTTTCAGAAACTGTAAAAAAACTCCATGCTATGTTACGCAAGATAAGCGAAGGTCCTTCCAAAGAAAGATTAAGTCAAATCTGGTAGTGATCATTAGGACACTATTTTTAATTTCCACTTATACAGTTATGATGGGGGTCATTGAAATTATTTTACTTTAACTTACGCAGTTTCTAAACGACGCTAGGATTATTTTGGTACAGAAGCAGACAAGGCCAGATAATGAAAACTATACTTCAACTACTACTCCATATCCAAACATCCATGTAAAATCGGTGAGAGGAATTTGAAGAAAGGATTTAACCATAACCAGATCAGCTTATATAGCCTTATCCACTTTGGTAAAGTTTTATTTCGGACTTGAAAGTTTCCAGTTTTGAACTCGATACTTTATTTCATTACCTCCGAGGGGTTCTGGTCTTTTAAACTACCTGTATGTCTAGATATATCGTAAACAATTGTTTATGATAAGATCAAATATATAATGAGCAGCTACCTTCGAGAATAGTCAGAAAGAAATTTCAAGCTTTTTCGTTTGTTTGTTTTGTATAGAATATAGCTAAGAAGTTGCTATGTCAAAAAAGAGTAATTTGTTACCAAACTGAACATCTTCCTATTAATTTTGGAATAACGTTTCAAAAAGACCACAGCCAAAAGATAAAACCCAGGATTTATTAAAATCCATCGTCTTTGGGTATTCCAAGTTTTAATCCTTTAGGCAACTGACTGGAAAATATCTAATAAAAAAGTAAATATTCTACGTCCTTTATTCAGAAATATGTACTGTTTTTAAAAACTGTATAATCATTTATAGTTAAAAAAAGAATTGTGCAATTGCGAATAATTAATAAATTCATAATCACCACTTAGGTTGCTTAGGGAAATCAGATATATCATTTAAAGGCGAGAAAAGCTATCTTATTTACGATTAAGTAGTCAATAGTCTATCAACAACAGGAAAATGAATGATGTAAAGTACTTTGTCTTCATCAACTATTATTAAAAAAGAATGTAACAGTTTTTATACTATAATATTCCTAACAAAAACAACATTTTTATGCTATGTACACATCCAAAACTTTGTTATAGCCTGTAATATTAAGATGAAAACATTGAAAAGAAAATGGATGAAGCATATAACACGTACCGCACTTCAGTAAGACGTCTCCCATCTCTGCAGCTGTGACCAAAATGAAACGATTCATCATTTTTGACATTGGGTTCTTTCTAAAACTTTGTATTTCAAGCGACATCTCAAAGAGGGGAAGTATCTCTAAAGATTTTCCTTCCGTTTCGAGATGAATATTTGGAGATAGCGAGAGGGCTGCTATTTACACAGAACGATGGGCTCGTAATTGATGATGGAAGAATAGGAATTATGAAAAGAGCGAGAAAAGTATTCGATGGTTTTATCGCTACGTCATCTTGAGATAAATAAGGTATACTTTAAAGAACTAGTATTCTTATGATTTATTCACTAAATGATTGCTTTTTATATTTTAGAAAACATGCATTTAAATATTTATTGTAATGAACAAATATAAAGTAAAGTATTTTACTACGCAGTTTTAAAAGTAAACTTAAGACCTGAAAAAGCAGAGTCGCTTTAATATAACTTTTCTATTTGGAGGTATTTGTAGCGGAAAATTGATGAACCGAATGTAACCAAATTTAATATGTAAATATGTATGGCAACGAAATATCTCTTCGTAACAGACTGTTAGCACATTGAAAATTATGCAAGTGGTCTAAGTAATACTAATGTTGGTTAATTCCAGGAGTACGATCTTTGTGAGAATCCCAGTACCTCAAAGTCCTAAACAGTTTTTCGTGAACGAAAAACAAACGGAATCCTCGCTTTCTTCAGAGCAATTACAAGGGAGAGGGACACTTACTGACCTGTAATTGAAATTTAGCCCAATGTTGATCTATTATGGTTTAAAAAAAGGATTTGCTTAATTTTTAGCTGATGAATTTTACACTGATGCGTCTTTCGAGGATTGTAGATGCTATACACACACACACACACACACACTGTTGTCAGTGTATTATTACGTTAATCATATTTACAGAAATAAATCTATTTTTTTAATAATTCAAATAGTATTATCTAGAATAATTTTTTCATAATAAAAAGATTAATATCCTTTAGTTCCACTTTATATTTCGATAATTACTGCATGTATTTTTTTTATAACATTATTGATCATTTTTATCGTATTATTGGTTTTTTTCATTTCTCAATTGAAGAAAATAGAAAATTTTGTATATTGTATTTTTCTTGTATTCATTGTGATCTATTTCTATTCCAATAATGCCAAATTATCTCCTATTGGTGATTTTTATTAATACTATGTGCTTTTTTAGAGTTTTTCTCCTTGCTGTGCACAGCCTGTACATGAAATATGTTTTCATTATATTCCGTAGTAGACTTTTTGACTCAATTTCATACATAATGAACTCTTTAAATGCTTTCCACTTGGGCTCATTTCAATCACTAATAAGCATCTTGACTCCATTCTAATCATTAGTAGGACCTTTTGTAATGCTTTCCACTTGGTTTCCTTCCATTCATTGGTATACATTAGGATTCCATTTCGTTCATTAGTAGTAGGCTTTTTTCAATACCTTCCATTTCATTTCGCTCATGAATAAAGTTATTGATTTCATTCAGTTAATAGCATTTTTGATTTTATTCTTCCTAGTTTCATTTGTTTAAATAGAGAATTTTGTCACTTCTTAGGCGCAATCAGATAGCTATTTATCATTTTTAAAGCACTGCAAACAAAAACTAAATTCATTATTTGATGGTATATTTATAACATCAATTACCATTTTGATGCACTGGTTTTGATAGAATAACTGTGCCTAAAGTATCATTATCATTATTACTAAATAAATCGAAGAGAGTGAATTCTTGTGTGCACACTGCGAATTTATGGCTAAATAATCGTCTCACAAACAAAATATTAATTTAAATTTCTATTTCAATCTTGTCAGTAAAACATTGAAAACTGTTTATTTCTTTTCAGATATTTTGCAAGAAAAACAGCTTTTTTTTAGTGAATTAATAAAAAGACTTTGATTAATTAATAAGGACTTACAAAATATTCATAATATATTTTAAGAGCAAAACTATATTAGTATTTTTTCTCTTGGAAACAATGTTTCATTAAAATGATATAGCGCTATATTAAAAAAATAACTGTTGCAGAATAATAATATAATAACATGCAGATCTTTCTGGAAAGAATGCGAATTTTTAATTATATTGCTTTCCTAGGCCTAACAGGAAAAAAAACACTTAGACAGTAAGTTAAGAAAAAATACCTCCATTGCACAACAGAGGGAAGTCCTAACGAGAAATAAAAACGAATTCTTCCCAAAATGAATTATTTTGGTTGACCGAAGTGCTCATTCCCCTTTTTTTATTACTTTGGATCTCGTCCAATTTTTGATGCTTCGAATATTTTGTTCCGTTGAAACAATTTTTATCTTAATAAGTGTAATTTCACAGTTTATTATCAGTATAAGGAATCGTGTGTAAAACATGTAATACACTGCATCATCCAAATCAGTAAAGTTGTATAGTTCAATTATAATCCTCAAGCATCATTGACTCTCAACAGATATTTGCAGAAAATTACATATTATAAGATATAAATATGTATTTGCGCGTGCATTTTAATAAAAAAAATATCATAACAATGTGTAGAAAATATATTTTTTTTCGTATAACTATTAATTATGTTTTAATAAGCGAATTTTTTTAAGAGTTAATAGTTTCTAATTATGTTTAATTGTTTTTTAATTGTTTCGACTTCCTGCCGTAATGATAATTTATAAATATAAATATTAATTTATAGTATAAATTTTAACTAAGTACAACCAAATGAAATCACGAATGAAGTAGAACCAAATCATACCAAATGAAATAATATTTTAAATTATACTTTCACAATAATTGTAAATTCTTGCGACGGCTTAGCTAGTACAAAATAAATATGATAAAATTAAATGGTGAAATCGTTACAAATGTTGAGACTGGGGGTTGCATCAATATTTAACAGAATATATCAACTGTGGATAGGAGATAATATTTGATGTGTATTCTGTTGATGATGATAAAAGGAATAAAAGCTCCTCATAAATCTGAGTATTTCTGATATATTTAAGTTACAGAACGAAACGGTTGAACAATAAAAATATCACCAGTTTTAAAGCTAAATGAAATTCATGTCATCATATTGTTTGCTATACTGCGATATTCTTTCAATGTATCAAACTATAGCAAGAACCTATTTCTTTTAGTTGCTCGTCAAAACACAAATTAAGATGTTTTAAATTTCGATGTCATAATTTTGAGGACAAGAGCTTCACTTCATTTGGCATACCCTCTCGAAATATCTATACGCTGACAGTGGAAGGCTGTTTCATTCCTACAGGTATAGCGCTTACCTTTTGCATGTACATCGACAAAAATTCCAAAGCTACATCAATCTCGCAAATTTGGTCAATTCTCAGCCAAACCAATTTTTTAAAAACACACTGGACTCTAGATTCCAGAAATAATGGCCTGCTCATCGATATTTCACGAATATGGGGTAATAATGGATTCTTGCATTCGAGGGCAAATTTGTGAATGCTAGGGTAAGTTCCAAGAAAAATCTACGATGTATTAGAATATTGATAAGGATGTGGCATATTCAGCTGAAATAAAGTGGGGCTCTGAAGAGATACCACCTTGGTGTTATCTTCATTTGATCACAGTTAAAATTTTGCTTCCACGTTAATATTAGAGTAACTTATTCAAGTATAAGCAGTATGAAACTATAAAGAAACTGCTATTTTATTTATATTCCGTCTTTCCAACTGAAAAATCGTTCAGAGCCATTATAAATACCCAAAGGAATTTTGTCCAGAATTCAGTTCCACCTTTGAAGATGTAAGAAGAGTTTGATTCCTAAATGAATCAGAATAAACAAATGGCGTAGCGTTTGAAAAAGGAAATAAACTTAAAAAGAATTAAGTAAATAATGACAGTTCCGTGAAAATCATACTTAACAGCTTCTACAAATAAATTTTATTTCCTTTTGAACAAAGAAGCACCATGAAATAAACAATTCTCTATTTTGTGCTATTTGATTCTATGCTCTTTTATTAGCTAACATTTTATTCTTTTTAAGATATTTCACAGACTATTTTATAAAATGCTTTATCAAATTTCAGAAATATATAACATTATTTAATGGTATATAGTATAAGCTTCTTCCAGAGATTTTGCATACAAAGTTGTAGCAAGGTTACTATCATAAAAAATCAAGTCTATAAAAGTTAACCTTTAATGTTAAACAGTTTTGTAACCGAGGAGAATATTTTGTGCACATTAAGTCTTTGAAACTAAAGATCTTAAATGATGATTTTTCAATTACTATTGTCTTCAATACGTTTATTCTCTTTTAAGTTTTGACATAAGTATTAAAAGAAAAATTAAAAACTTATGCATCCACCCTTAACTATCTTAGATAATAGCCATTCAAAGAAAAGCATCCAATTTAGAGCTGAGTAAATCGATCTATAATCGAATTGCCGGTGGGAAAATAAAGCAGAAACTGCTATTAAACCAATTGAAGAATTCAGTTTTAAAATGTTATTATTTATGATAGTATCAAAATTAGTAACAAAAAATTCTTATCTTTCTTTCTAGATCTGCAGAACTGGAGAAATTTGTCGTCTAGTCGATTCTTAAAAGATATGCACTATTTCTTGATGACAATTTATCAATTCTCAGATGGTAATAATTTTCAATAATTAAGAGTTAATTGCACAATGAGAATAATCAAAGTTGTCAGACTTTTTAATCTACATGTGAAATAATCTTATTAAGAAAAAAGAAATTCAGCGATAATAGACAGACTGAAACGGGATTGCTTTTTTTTCATTTAACATTGATCCAATGATAGCATTACAAACAGCAGAAAATTCCAATATTTAGATTAATATAAGCTTTAATCTTGCACTATTCACTTGTAAAATATTCAAAACGTAGAACAAACTTCAAAACCAAATTTTTGCAACCCAAAATTTTAAAATTATATCTAAAATGTTCTTCCTATATTATTAATAATTTATTAATAATTAAATATAACTTTCCGAAGCATTTTAAGTAAATTTTGCATTTTCCTGATTTATCCAGAATGTTAGAATATCTCAGATATGAAAATATTTAACCCGCCTCCATATTTGGATAATTTTGAAAATAATCTTAATATCCTATAAATGATTGCTTTTATAAATCTGGGAAAATAATAGAATAATAATGAAACTCATCATATAACTATTTTGTTTTACTATATGATTTTTTATGAAACTGAAACTACATATTATTTAATTACATATATTAAATGATTATTTTAATTAAAACAATTAGGCAAGTGTTTATTAAAAGAAGAATCTGACTACTTATGAAAAAGAATGAGAAATACTCTGAATTAAAAAAATAATGAAGAAATTGCGACTATCAATTCCGGTAAAAATAAGAGATGAATTAAGAAAGATAATACTTTTGATGAAACAGCTTTTGAAAATTATAAGTATATTATGTATTTTTCCTTCAGTAAGTACAATAGCTTAAATTAGTTACAAATTTACAAGATGTTGAAATAGTTAAGTTAGTTAATACACCTATTATAACTTACTGTATAACGCCTCTCGTAATTTTAATTTCTCACAATTCTCCCAAAATGTTAGCTTCAACCAGATCAGAAAGATTTTCCAGTCTTCAATAAACGATCAATTACTGCATCACTCTTTCATTAATCTAGTCCCCATAAATAATTACAAGGCACTAATTGCTTTTCGTGACTTTCGAAACACCCTGCATTGTCATAGAGCCACACCCCTTTGTTATGGCACTTAAAAATACTACTGCGCAAACAATGGCTGTCAAAGACGGCTGTCACTGCCAGTAGCATGTATTTAAAAGAAATAGATTGTATTCGTCTGAAATTCAGACTGAAGGTCTTCAAGAAGATTCTTTTAAAGTTATGGTTATCTTCTAAATTTTAAATCATAATTTAAAAAATATTTTTTTCTGGATTTTGAATCGTTGGTTTTCATCAAGATTTTTTTAAGCCATACTCAAGAAAAATTATAAAAATAAAGTTAGATTATTTTATAAAATAAATGTTAATTTATTTACTAAAATATAAAATAAAATACAGAGTTGTGAAATATAAATGAAGTTATTAATTAAATAATGATTAAACCAAAATTAAATATTACTGTGTTGTTGATTTAATTATTTTTAAAGTTTGGTTATTGTTTCCATTTTAATAACATGCGTGTCTTGTCGGTAAAATTCCAATATTTTTAAGATTTAAATCCGAAATTCATAAAACTGCCAACATACATGCTAAATAAAGTTACACAGAAATCAGTCAAATCAGTCAACAATCATTATTAAAAATGCTAGAAAGAATTATTGCAGTCTTACAGAAATTTTCATTCTGTAAGAGAAAAGATAGACGAAATTAAAAACAATGTTTAATCTAACACAAAATTAGATTTAATCGTTGCCATCTATTATTTAGATAGCAAGTTTGTAGAAATCTAAAAAAATAGTCTTTAAAGATAATATACAGAATATCGAATAAAGCGTTAAAATAGTTGCATCAAATAGATACATTAACATCATTTTTTGCTCAGAATTCAATATAGGAATTAAATTCATAAACGACCGTATCCATTGTTCGAATACAGTCTATGACGGGCTCCCTGGCCATAGGGAGTAGAACGTCTTTCCCGTGACCTGCGCGGCCGGGGTTCAAGCCCTGTTGAGGGCATGGTTGTTTTCACCTTGTTTTCTATCTGAGAGGTGTGTGAAAGAGACCCCCTGTAAAAAGGATTTGTACAAGAGAGTGTGAATCATTTTCACCTGAGCTGCAAGTCAGATTTCGGCCTTTGAGTGTTCAGAAGTCTTCACCTTCAGAAGCTACTATACCTCTCTTTCCGTTGTAACGCGGGAATGACATCATAATCAACACAGCCTATGGGAATCGAAATTCCGGAATTTCATAAAATGCCAGTATAAAGATTATTTTTAACAGGATTACTGTACAAAGCAGTATTCGTCATATGATCACATTGTAAGTTTTTATTTTTATGGCAAAATAGTAGTCATGTTGCTTTAAAACAGAACGCCAACTAAACTAACTATGGCTAAACTGAACGAAATCTTAAAAATAAAACAGTCAAGTCTTTTACCACTTTTGTTCCGTCTTTCAAAATAAAACTCATTTTGAACGACATTATTTGTTATTCTCTTCAATTAGGATGCAATCGCAGCCACATTTTAAGGAATAATTTAATAATGTGATGAAATAAAACTATTTGAATACAACTGAACAATTCGCTGAAGTCTTCGACAAATCAAACTATTAAAATTAGCATTCACATTAACACTCGTTATTAGTGATTTGTTGCAGCATTTTGAAAAACATTTGCTGGGTTCCATTGGAAGACGGGGGGGGGGAGGGGGTTGTTTCACGAAGTGTTTTTTTTTTTTTTTTTTTTTTTTTTTGCGTTTTGCAAATGTAATTTGGAGAAAGCTTATAGATAATCAAAAGAAATTGAGAATTTACCGAATCTCTGTCCCTCTGTCGGTGACAAAAACAAGAACTTTTCCAGCTATATAGTTGAAACTTTTAAATCGTTTATTAGTATTGGTTGGTATACGGTCATTACACCAAATTTACAGAATTCTAACAATTTTTGAGTAAAATCTAAGTCATCTAAATAAAGTCTATCTGGCTTTTCAAATATAAGTGAACATTAGGATTTCAAAGCGAAAAGCGCTTTATAGATAAAATTCGGTATATAGATTTAACATTTAATATGTAGATAAAATGTTATCAAATGTTTATCAAAAACTGTTTATAAAGTGCATAAAATGTTTATCAAAATTCAAATTTGAATTGACTATCTGGCTATCTGTATTTTCAGAAAAAATGCAATGATTCCAAAACGCACTGATTTAAATATGTCAAATAGGGTATGGAATTTTTAGACTACGAGTGTTATTTTGTGTCAGATTTTTATTTCAATCGGTTGAAAAGAACGCGTCAAAACACAAATTTGATTTTTCGATACTATTAATGCATGAAAATTATTAATCGCAAAATTACTCGCCAGGGTGACGGGAAAAATTTAATAAAAATGATAAATTCAAATCGAAAGTTAGCATTTCGTAACTATTATATGCCAATATCATCTTTCCTGGCATGACAAGTGTATTAAAGAGTATGCAATAAAACTTTGGGGAGGTACCCTGGCTGTGAATAACAATGAAAACATTAAACTTATCACAAATCACACTTTCTATAATGTGATTTGATTAACCGGTGATAAATAAGATAATTGATGTCTTCTTAAAAGACTGTACCCATAACTGAGAACTGAAAATTAACCCATTTGTCAACAATCTTACCTCTCATTAAAACAGAATCTGGCAATTAGTCTTCACAAGGCCAGTTCCTTTTGTGCACAATTGTAACTGAATTCTCAAGATAATTCTTTCAAGTCTGGCGACATTCACTAAGATTAACTGTTATTGGTTGAAGAGAATTAAATGGTTGGAATTTCGACCACTTCAACTTAAACTACTTGATATATTTCCTGTGCTTAAATGTCTTACCAGAACTTAACTAAAATCGTCATAAAACTTCAAGTATTATTCTATTCAAGAAGTATGGTTTTCCCGAGTTAATATCCAAAGTCTGCAGAAGCAATAAAATTAATAATTGTCCGATAAATTTTAGCAATAGAGATAATTTATCCAAAAAAATTAAATGCGTCAGGAAATCTCTGAAGTTAGTGAACATAAAAGTAGGTTAATTTATGGGGTTTTCTTGCTGTAATGATTAGTTTCATCCTAACAGAGCTCACGCTAATGTACTAACCAAAATTTGGCAAATCTTTAATTTTTGTAGCACTCAATCATTTAGCTATTAAATAAAATTATCTTTCATGTTTTGCATTAAAAATATTAACAAGATTTCGTTTTATAATCAGTGCTATCAAGTATTTTTTATTTTTATAAGCTTTCTTGAAATTTTTCAAGTAAGGTTTAATTATTTTATTTTGTTGGGAATTTTCGTTAAAGATCGATCGGTGTCTCATCCAATTTTTCTCAGTTTTGGTCATTTTCAGCAAAATTTATACTCATTGTTGGTGAATCATAAATTATGTATTCAGCATATTATATGAAAATTTATTTTAAATTCTCAGTGTTACTTAAATTACAGTTAATCGAAAGCGATTTTAACTCATTCTGTTTAATTAAGTTTAATTTATAATATCTAAGAAGTATTTATTTCTTCTTTTTCTGCATTTAACTATAAATGAAATTAATGACGCATCTTTTTTAATTTTTAACCCTGTTTTTGTAAAAACATGCATTATTAACCAATCCAATAATTAGTTTAAGAATGACTTAAAAAATATCTTGATAGTATTTGTAATCAAACTAAAAATTAAAACATCTTTCTTCGCATTCTGCAGCATTTATATATTATTTATATATTACATGAAAAAAATCCTATTATCAGACGCAAATTTATTCGATTTCTTTCAATAAAATTAACCATGTTTCCTTTTATTTCTTTATAATTATAATTTTTGCTTCTTATCTACTTATTTTGTAAAAGGTTTTTGAGATATTTATAAAAAAATTAAGAGAAACAACCTGATATATTCAACAGATAATTATAAAAATTTGAGAATTTGCTAAGTTTTTAGAAATTTCTTGTCTTTCAAATAACTGAAATCAACATGCTATATATAACAAATAGTTAAATTCAGTGGCACATAGTTAAATTGAAATCCATTTTCATTTCAATCTATTCATCGTATTATTACTTTCGGCGAAGATACACATTCCTAGATATGCCATAAACTTTCGTTTAACAGAAAATTTTGGGTAATTTTTTTGCTCATACGAAACTACCATTTTCTTATGGAGAATAGTATTGAAATAAATAATACTTATTTGTTTTAATAATGTTTACCATTATTTCAAGCAATATGCAAAAAGTGATAACAAATGAAATGCTCTTATTTAGGCATCATATTGAATTAATTAATATATGATTAACATCAATATTTCGATTACAAATGTCTTTAGGACATTTCTTCCTAAAATATTTAATCTTGATTTAAGGAATTGTAATGGAAAGACAGGGACACGTGTAAAATTATTTTTATAATATTAGAAAATCTAGTAAATTTATGACATATTACTTTCCGCTACATGGATTGTGAAGATTAAAGTCAATCAATTTTTAATAATATCAATATATCTATAGGCTATGTTTCAAGAAAAAATTCTATATTTCAAGAAAAGAAGTGAATTATATATTTTTTGATGGTTTTTTTAATTGACTTTGAAAGAAAAGTTATTTAAATACACAAAATAATGCTTTTATAATTATCTCCAGTCAGCTCACTCAACCAGAAAATACATGCTCCGATTAGAAGTTTTCAAAAGAGGAGAAAATATTTTTTAAAGGGATAATTACATAAACATTTTTTTCTTAAGCGACTTATCATCCTTAATTTTTCATGCCTTAAGCCTATTACTTTTTATCACACTTTATGCATAATGACAATTATATTTTAACACATTTTATCTATAATTTTCAAAAAATTGTAAGAATTAAATATCATAAGGCGGGAATTTTTGAAAACGAATTCCTATATTTTTTTCTTTCAATTTTTTCGGAACATACCTGCAAACCTCAAAAATTGATCCTATTTCCAATTTAAAGTGACAACATTGTGAAGAATAAAGAATTTGTCACTTTTTTTCTGAATGTATTTCTTGTTTTTAAAAGTTTCTTTTCTTTCTAAATACAATGAACTATCAAACCAACCAGAAATTTTTATTAATTTTTCTACTTTCTCTACAAATTTTTATGTATTAATAGCTAAGATAAAAAAATCAAGATATTAAATTAATAAAAAGTTAATTTAACTTATACTCATTTAATTTTAAAACTATTTCTGCAATTGCCTGAAGATATTATGTTAGAACTAATATTTTAAGACTGACATAATATTTAATACTTAATTTAATAGCTTTAGTCTTTTAATCTAAGGTAACGTTTAATTTAATAAGGCATATTAAATATAATATGTCAGCCCAAATGTTTTATAAACTTTTGAGAATACTTACGTAATTCAGCTTCTAAAGTTAAATTTGCACATTACTGTCAAATTTCTTTTTAAATTTACCCTGCGATATTCCATAAAAAAAACTTCAATATTTTCATCAATTGCATCCTTTAAAAAAAGCTAAAGGGAAATTAACATAAATTTACACAAATCGATTTTAATTCAAAAAATCTATTCGAATTTCCAATCTCAAATCTATTTCTTTTGAAATTCTGCAGCTTAATTTAAATAGAAAATGACTGATAACTATATATATATATATATATATATATAGCATCCATTTAGAAGTATTATGACATGCTAAGCCAAATATCACATTTCGAACATAATTCTCAAACGATATACGGAAATATCTTTTGGAAAAAAAGTGCATTTACATGCACATTTCCTTGATAAAAGAATTTTCCTCCTTGATTTAAATATTTCAGATGAGAAAATTCCAAAGAACATATTTCTTCTTAGCTTCTGACTTTTACCAGTTGCATTTTTACCAAGCGTACAGTTATTTTATTGTCTCCCCGTACGCGCTTTTAAATTGCAAAATCTCTTTCTAAAATATTTGGCTTTGCGTTCCCACGGATCGAAATTTTTCATCAAAATTCAATCCTCGTCTTTCAACAGTATCTCTTTACCATAAAAGATAAAAATGATATCGATGCCATTCGATACGATACGATAGTGCCAATCATCTCTTGCGTGGACTGATTCATCCAAACGAAAAAGGTGTCCCAGGAAAACCAAATATCCAGGTGCAGCGCATTTATGGAGGCGCTCGATTCTGTTGCCATGGCAACGGGATCGAGCGACGAACAATACACGCTATCCCAACGCTCAAAACAAACCGTAGGTGGAGTTTAGCTTGTCATTTATCCTTTGAATAAAAATAAAACTACTTGTGGAGAATTTACTTAGTTCGTCTCAGCTTACCTTATGTGATATTAGATATTCAAAAATGCACAGTAAATAAAAGAGCGTTGGGAGTTTTTTATTGAATAAATAATTGTTGGAAAATGATACCAGCAAATATATTGCGAGCACAAGGAGTAAATGTAATTTATTATTTTATTTTGCTGTTGTGAATATACAAAGTTTCAGAGCAATATCGCAGTTTATATTGTTTATTTGAAAACAGTAAAATGAATTGTCTTTATGTAATATTTAAAATATTAATAATTTAGCTTTATACCTACCGACTTGTTACTTTTCATCACTATTAAAGATAGTTTATTAAATTCTGTTAATAGTAAAACAAATTTACAAAAATATATAAATAGCAGTGGAGATGATAAATTTATTACAAAACAGAGACTAGCTACGGTAAATATCTGATAATATTACCTATTGCATTTAGTTTAAACAAAAAAAATTTGATTTACATCATAAAACAGAAATTATCTTTTTTATTGAATTTTCTTTTTAAAAAAAATTAATGAGATTATATAACTATCTAAATTTAAATACATCAGATTTACTAACATTACATAAAATTTTTGCTCATATTTTACATGATTAGCAATTAGTATTTTTCAAATAACAATATTCCAGAGATTTCATATAAGTGTATTAATCAATTAATCAGTTAAAATTTTACAGGACATTTTTTATTAATTTGTTTATAAAGGCCATCCAAACAGTTTACATTTAATTAGTGTGATTTATGTCATTTTTAGCTTAATGCTATTTTATAAATGTTTAATTCATTTATTTTTCTTATAAATGTAATTATTTACAATTTATATATTATTAAAATTTTTCTTCTGTCTCAATTGCAGTCTTATTGCTTTTTAAAATAAGTCCATGGAATAAAGCAGTTCAGTGTGTTTGGATTTTTGTAAATGAAATTAGAAAGGATTTTCTAATGGAGAATAAATAAAATAAAATATCAAAATTTAATCAGTTAACAAAAATATCGTCTGAAAATATAAAAATTTTGTTATTGAAAAGTCAATGACTCTTGAAATACTGTAAAAATATTAACTTTGTCACCAATTTTATACATAGGATGGTTTTAACTCAGTGTTTCTCAACCTTTTAGTATTCATGGCCCAATTTTCAATCCTAATTTTCCTCGCGCCCCCCCCTTCCCACCACAAACAGTAAAATGTATACAATAATAATGTATTATGAGTATTTTGGAGCTAAACCTACACTACAACCTTAATTTTAAACTTTACAAATGACCAAGAATACGGAAATTTATTGACATTTTACAACACCGATCATCAGCATTGAGAAAACACGAATCCTATGCCTTTTTATTGCTCTTGCATCCCGCCATGTCGGGCATTCTCACGGTTTCGCGAGAAGTTTCCATTTGTCTGGTCAGCTTAAAAGTTAAGTTAAGAAAGTGCGCAGATGTGAACAAACGTTTTCTCAAAAGGAAAAGGAGAAGGAGAAAGTTCTATGACGTCAATTTCAATTCCAGACAATCTCATTCGAGTCGATCCTTCTATCGCTATTGAATCTATTCTGAATGTGTATGTTATATATATTTCGTTATACGGTGAATTACGTTTCAATTCACCGTAATAAATATTCAGGGCATCAGACTTATGCAGAATCATGGATAAATTTTTAGGCAGGCGTAAGAGAACATTAGACGATAGACAAGCATCAACAAGTACGCAGACAAGCGGGGTTCCGAAAATAAAATTAAGAAAGTATTCTCAAGAATACTTAAATT
>JAPMOQ010046685.1:158317-182646 GCA_026543055.1 Argiope trifasciata
TTATAAATATTATTTTGATTCATATTCATATTTGATGAAATTATTAAATAATCCAATTGTGGGACGCTTAGTCTTTTTAATTGTATTAATATTAATTTAAATATAAAAAATCAATTTTCAAACATTTTAAATTAAAAAATGAAGAATCATTGTGATTTTATTATTCTCACTTAGTATTTGATTATTTTAAGTTTTATTATTATTGAAGAATTATTAAGAAATTATTGAAGATTTTTAATCCAACTGTCACATATGTAAATGTTTCACATTTTGTTCAATTAACTAAATATTTATTCAATGTCTGAATCCCTTGGTCTAAATTCAAGTAAAAAAATAAACACACAAATGTTTTGAATAAATTAAAATATTATTTGACCATTTCTTCATTACTTTTATTCAAATTATTATCAGTGTTCAGAAAGTTCAACTCGACAGTTTTTTATATTATAATTTTTTAAATATTTATTGAGCGATATTTGTTTAGCTAAAATTAGTCATTCATTATGCAACTGTATTAAGGATATATTGCCATCTATTATGCTTTAACAATCGCTCTCCGGACCAGATTAGAGATCGGAATGCATACAAAGTCTGTTTACTGTCGCGTTGCCGAATGGCACAACAAGCCAGAAAAGGTTTGGCTATCATATATATCTGCAGCTATCACAGTATGATTCAAGCCGTCTAAATCCATCCTTTATTATAGAATCATAAATACTTCTGAAATAAAAGTCTCATATCGAATTTGATTTAACTCTAAATTTAAAATATAAATTTAATTCATAAAACTCATTTTTATAATTCAGAAATTCTTATGAATCATCAATAGTATTTGTGAAAATAAAATTCTACAGAATTCTACAGAATGAAACATATTTATTCAAAACTCAATAATTTCCACGAGAAATTTAAATCACAGACAATTTTCACTGTTTTCATTTCAACTTTAAAAATATATGAATTTTATGCTAAAATTCAATTTTTTCATTGTGTTATCATTAAATAATATTCTTATGAATCACCTATAACATTTGTCAAGATAAAATTCTACAGAACTATATTTAATAAAATATTTTAATTAAAAATAATTTGTGAATAAATTCACGGGAAACGTCCACTGTTTCCATTTCAACTTGAATCAGTCCAATTATGAATTTTATCCCAAAATGCGATTTTTTCACATTTTTATCTATAAATGAAATTTTTACGAATCGTCCACATCATTTCTCAAAATACAATTCCACAGAACTTTATTGAATAAAGAATTTTTATTCAAAGCTCAATAATTTCTAAGAGAAGTTTATTCACCAGAAATGTTCCCTTTTATCCTTTCAATTTGAAATAACTTAACTATCAATTGCATTCCTTAAATACATTTTTTCGTTTCTTTGCAAGTACATAATTTTTTTATGAATCTTCTATAGCATTTGTCGAAATAAATTTCTACAAAACAGTATTGAATGAAATCTTTTTATTTAAAACTCCATTTCCACTAGTAGTTAATTTACTAAAAATGCTCACCGATTACATTTCAAGTTGAAACAATCTAATTCCTAAGCCATATCAAAGTAACAGGAATACACTGAGCATAAAAATCAGCTTTAACTCTATTGATTTCTGTGTTAAGAGAAGAAAACAAAAACATGGACTTTTGCTCTTTTACTTCTCCTTGATTCGTTTTTTCACTCTTTGCTTCCTCTTTCTTTTTCACAGTTCTCTGGAGACATCAGTGAATTCTATTTCCGATTTTCTTTTTCTGTAATGGGGAGTGCTTTTAAATTTCTGAACAGATCTAACTGTTGAAAATTCGTTATGGAAACAGTTGAATAGAGAATCCCATAGTGTTTAAGATTTAATCTTTTAAATTTAGCCAACTGTTTATCATTGATTTGTAAAAAAGGATTTTTGGTTGCAAGATGCATTAAAAACAATTTAGATATTCATAAAAAGTTTTACAATTTTTACTGGTGGAATTAAATTTTAAATATTCAGCATCAGTTAAAAGAAGATTAATTTTGCTTCCACTGTATATAAATCATCATTGGCCGGCTTATACTTAGAAATATTTCATTATATATATATATATATATAAAGGGGTGTCTCAAAAACCTTGACAGTGGTTTTTATTCCTTAAAACTGATAATAGACATATTATGTAAATTGCAAAGTTACTTGTAAAAAGGTGTAGAGTTTTATGAAATCGATTAAAGTTTTCCGGTCATTAAACTTTAAAAAATATAAAATTTTAATTTTCATAAGGTCATTTTACAAAAAAATCTCAGAGAGTAAAATGCGCCCCATTCTTTTTTAAGGTCAAGAACAAAATTTCAAAATTTGATCATGAAAACCTTCAAAGCTATATTAAAACAAAACTGGTGAAGGATCATTCACAAATTAAAATAAAATGTTTACAGCTTCAGTGCAGATGACGCGACGCAGGAATGCATCGCGTCATCTGCATTGAAGCTGTCACTAAAATGTGCTAAATAGAAATAAACTATGCTTCATATCGTTAATTTTAAATACAAACTTTCTTTTATATTAAGGCATCATAACTAGCTCGGAGTACTTTTTTTAGAAAAACATGTTGTAGACATAGTTTAACCATATTTCTGGGTTTAAAAATAAATTAATATTTTGTTTACATTTGAAATAAATGTTTAAACTTCGTGAAAGTTGACATTTTATAGCATAAATTTAAACAAATTCTTATAAAACTTCAATTTGGCTACACAGAGAACTATAATTCTCATCCTAACAAAACTTATACCAAAATATACTACATAGTTTTCTCTAAGGAATGAATTACAATTCTATGGTTCTAATAATAAATAAAATTTTTGAATCCATAATCGAAAAATTTATCACGAAATTTTTAGTAAATTTACTACATTATTATTCAAACAATAGACAGTAAATTAAAAACTATTCAATTGATCTAAATTCTTTTGCTTCATTCCCTATAAAATACTATAAAGACAAAGTCCATCAAGTTTCATAGTAATATGTTAATTATATCTTGAGTTATTTGATTTGAAGTGAGCAAGAAAAGGGTAAAAATCAGTTTTGAGAAAAATG
The DNA here is from genome assembly GCA_026543055.1 of Argiope trifasciata. NCBI lineage: Eukaryota > Metazoa > Arthropoda > Arachnida > Araneae > Araneidae > Argiope > Argiope trifasciata. Next base: position 161,396 of record JAPMOQ010046685.1, read on the forward strand.
CTTCTAAATTATACAGTAACTTGTTTTAATAATACATTATTGGCGTGAATACATGGAATTCACCACATTTATAGCTTACTAGCCGCCTTTGGCGACCAGCTGTTTCGCCATGAGTAATGCGTTCTAAAATTTTCACATATTCATTAGTCTTCAAGTAATTCCGGGCATTGATGGGCCTGAAATTAAAAATGTTTTTTCGTGATGATGCCAAAATATTAAATATGTTTTTTTAAAGAAAGTGAAAAAGGAAAAAAAAAATATTGAATAAATGGTTTGCATGTTGCAAACGATTATAGAAACCTTGGCTTTTCATTTATTTTTTTAGAAACTATCACATTTTATAATGGAAAAAAAATATTGAATTAACGATACAGATATTGCCAACGATTATAGAAATATGCCATTAAGTCGAGATTTCAATGCATATTCTGTCTAAATTCAATCAGATTTACCATAAAGAAGATTTGTTGAATAAAGGATTTAGATATTGCAAACGATTATAGAAACCCTTGCTTTGCATTTATTTTTTTAGAAAGTATCAAAATTTATGTTTCTTTTATTTTATCCAGTCACGTGTTAAGAGTAGCATTTCTTTAGATTTATTTTGCGATGATTGTTTTTTTTTGTTTTTTTTATTTGAACTTCCGTCATTGTTTTCTTTTATTTTATCCAGTCATATGCGCAAAAAAAAAAAACATGGTTAAAATATTTCTTTAAAAATTCGTTAAAAATAGAAGCATAAGTTATACATTAAAACACTGATACCATTAGAAAGCTATTTTTTTAATCTTTAAATTGATGTAAAAATCGTGTTTGTGCGAAAATATTTTCGGAAGTTATAGCAGAAAAACGTCGAAATTACGATGTCGAAAAATACGACGTTTCTATCAAAAAGAATAAATACTTCTATCAATAGAGAAAATAGATTATAAATGCCTAAAATAGCTTTATAAATATTTAAATGCAAATATGAAAAAAAAAATCATTGTTTAAAGTTCCCCAAAAATAGGCTTAAAAACAAAACTCAAACGGCTTAATAAAAAATACTTATTCAAACATTAAAAATATAAAATTTTAAGAAAATGCAAAAGAGAAGCTCCTGCCTTCATTTCAACAACAAATATTTTAAAAAATTAATAGGTCGTTTCAGTTTTAAACTTAAAGTTCAGTGAAAGCATTTTGTGATGGGCCCCAAATGTATTTGAAAAAGAATGGCCTAAGAAACAAGGAATGTTTTTCGGAAGCCATTTTCTCACTAATCCCGGGTTCCCGTAAATCCTCCTCTAAGGAATAGGCTTGACTTTTGTGTGAAAGAAAGTCCTAACCAATGCAGTGATCTCGGATAAATGATTGCGAAATTCGAGGAATTCCATTTCTTTTTCTGTATTTTTATACGCCTCAGTTATTTGAACAGAGATTCTTTCACGTAAACTGAATAGTTCGTTCTTTATGTGACTTTTTTTATATACCTAAAAGTTCATATAAAAAGAGTTATTCTGTGAGAAATGTTATTACAATCGTCATTTTTTTCACCTGAAAAATAAATATTATTGAAAAAGTAGAATTTGTATTTGATAGATGTTTTAGAAAGTAAAAGTTTTAAAGGAATTTACTTATAGTCTGTTAAAACTGATTTTTATCGATATATTCTGGAAAAATGATTTCTTTCATGACGTTTCTATATTTTTTTAAAAATTCATTCGTTGAAATCAGTAAATATTCAAGATTTTTCGTTAACCTGGTTTCTTACTTGAAACGTTCTACATCACTACATATTTTGTTCATTGAGTTTCAAGTATAATATAAAGTACACAAATATTAATAAATAAATATTCATAACATAAAATATATGAAATTATAGCTTAAAATATGTAAAATTATAATTTTTTCCCGTATTCAAAGTTTAAAGGAGACCACATATTTTTTTTAAATCACACTTTAGGCATGTTGTAGGAATTTGCATTAGAATTTACAATAATCTTGCTTTACGCAAAATTTTTTGAAAGCTTTTAATTACAAATTTTATTTCAAATAATGTTATTTAAAAGAATTCTATGAAATTTACCAAGAAACAAGAAATGCTCAGTTATGTAGCTGTAGAGTTGTGTTTTGCGTATGAAAAATGTGTGCATTAAACATGATAAAAAATATTTGCTAATAATTATGCATCGGCTGCCTCATGACTGACTTGTGATTCACATATATCAATAGTCCACGCGTATTATCTAAATTAATAATCCATTCACTATTACAGTTAAAATATTATATAAGAATTCATCCAATTGGATAGATAATCCGAATTACAGGTTTATATTATGATATCGAATGTGTTAAAGATACTTTTAGTTACAGAAATAAACCTGGTATTTCCATTACTAGCCAAGTAACTGAAATTATTTTTGATTCTTTAAAGAGTCAAAGAATAAAAATTACTATATTTAAATTTTAAAAGAATTATCAATTTATTTAGCATTTCGAGGGAGCATTTTTTAACTTACGTGGAAAATTATTTATAATTAATATAAGAAATATACTTTCTATCATTTGATTGATTGCAACTGAGCATTTGATTTTTAATTGCAATATTTTAGATTATATGCTAATACTACAAATATTTCGTTTTATTGTAAATGACGTGGCTTGAAATACATCTTAAAATTTATGAAAAGTTTCAGTTTCTTCAAACAGTAAACAGAATAAGAATTCTTTAGAACAATCAAAAGTTAATAATAGAACCAAAAATGGTTATACTTCCATACAAAGAAAAAGAACTAATGACAATGGAGAGCATGAAGAAAGCCATAAAGCTCATTGGTTAAAAATAAAAACTTACTTCTAGTCGATACTTCAAAATATGTATAGGAGTTACTTACCTAGAAAAGAAGAAACACTAGATTAATTTAGTTTCACATATAAAGAAAAAAATTGATATGTACACATTATATCAGTCCGTTCAGATATAAAATTACTTAAAATACAATTTACATAGAATATTATGTTATATTACATATCATTTGTATATTATATACAAGATATCTACTCTCATACCTAGCACCTATTATGAAACACTAAAAATAGTACACACCTGATTAAATAATAAGTACTAAAGAAAAACAATTATATATTTAAGTTGTTTGTATTTTATGTTGTAGTATGATTTTTTAAAAAATTAAGTACAGGCAAGCAAATATAATAATCAGAAACAAATGAAATAAATAAATTTTTGCAAGCCTTCAATTCTTGTAATCACTTAATGGAATATACTTGATATAGTTCATTAAGTGACTTGAATGTACTTGATATATTCCATTCATTTATAGAAAGGCATCCAATTTTGCTACTAAATCTCATTTAGTTATCTTGGATTGCATTATTATAGGTAAATGAATAGTCACATTGTTGTATGACTTTCATTGAGTGATGAATTTTTTTCGAAAGCCAATAAAATAGTCTATATATTACAGAAGCATTGATAATGTCTATGGCCATTCTCAAAAAGGTTATCAACACAATTTGTAGAAAAATATAGATATTGTAGAATTTACTCTGAATGATAAATATTAATACCATTGATTCTAAATTTGAAATAGTCTCGAGTTAATTGAAGCTAGATACCGCGGCTTTAAAAAATGATCATATAATGAAATTTGCACTTCTGCCGTAATACCATTTTGTTAAAAAAAAATATCACCTTAGTATTACTTAATCTGTGGCAACACTTAATATAGAATGAATTTACTTAAATGACAAATCATTAATGCAAATAATCGAATTTTCTGTCATTCAATCATAAAGCAAATAAGACTTTGCATCTTACAAAAAAATAATTTTCAACTGGCTTTCTGTTTTAAATTAAGAAATGGTTGTTTTAGGACAGATCTAATTACATTCAATCTTGCTCAGATGAAACATGATTAATGATAATGATGTCCCATTCACCCAAAGAAAATAAGGGCATCTGCTTCTCAGTGGAAGATTTTCTTATAGTAACGGAAGGTCTATATGGTACTTTCAGCAAATTAGCAATGTAAAAACATCTATCTTCTAAACTAAGGATTCTCAAACGCTTAAACTATGCCCTCATTTTCTTGAAATCAGAATTTGTAGTTACCCATTTCACCCTTCTGTGCAAATGCATAGACTTTTATAGAAAGGAAGAGCACTTTTTTTCCTGCAAGAAGTTTTATGGAATCAAAAAGAACTTGTGAAGAAGAAATATTTATTGTTAAATATCAATCTCCAAAAAATATTTTTAATTTATAGAACGATGATGCTTTATAATTCTACGCCGTTGCTTTGAAAACTGTGGGAAGATGCACATTCATTCAATATCTTATATTGTTCCACGAAATACTGACTTATGAAACACCAATGGATCATAAACTACTGTTTGGAACACATAGCTCTGGAATATCCGATTCCTGCAACAGATCAGTGTGATTCCAGCAAAATAACTTAATAATTAACTTCATTACAGAATACAAAAGTGCAGCTTCAGTTCTGAAACAAAATATGGCGATCGCTTGAACAAAGTCTTCTAATATTCCATTTCTTTTCTTTAAATATCATTCACAAGTCACAATTTTTGGAACATTAGAGAGGCTCGCTAAAAATAGCCGAGTATATTTCCTTGTCCAAGTCTCCCTAAACACCACAATCTAAAAAGAACACAATTTTCTATATCAGTTCTTTAAAAATGCAGGCTGTCATTATGGTTTTTGAAGATAAGATTTTTCTTGGAGGATGAAATAATTTGGAATCGGGAAGATGAAACAGTTTTACCTTTTTTTCCCTCAATGATATTGAATTTTAAAAAATTCAATATCATTTAGTTTATAATCTATTCGTTTTCCGGCAATCAAAGTCTAAAAACTGATAGTTTTGTAATCGAACATTTTTACTAAGGTTTGTTTATATTCATCAGTTATCTTCTTTTAATGCCCTTTCGTCAGAGATTATAAATTTTTTCTACTTTTTAATAAAAGTCATCGTTATAAATATTATTTAATCTTTAGTTTCACAAACTCTCCACCAGATGGGGAAACTCAATAGGTATTCCAAGTATAATTTAATTAATCAATTGAATAGATAAGTTCTTAAATTATTAGAATCATGAATTGTAATTGATAACTCATAGTGTCAAAATTTAAAATATTCTGAGGGAATAACAAATTTCAAAATTCATTTTCACATGAATGGAATAATTCAAATTAAATAAGAATGTTAAAAGAAATATATATACACGAATATCAAGAAATAAATTGTTATTAGTTAATATTACTCATTTAAAAATTTTTTTTTGCAAATCATAGTTTTAACATACTTTTAAATAATTTTAAGGTGAAAGTATTTTTACTGTTAACAAATGGTATTATATATTTAAAATAAAATTTTGAAATTATATAAATTTTGAGAGACAATGGCAATTTATTTTAACATCATAATTGCGTAGATATGAGATACTAAAGAAGGGTATTTGAATATACTTGTATAGAAATATCTAATACCACTATTTTTAAAATTAAATACTTTAGCGATTTAAATTGCGATTATGATTATGAACTCAGTTTTTTCGAGCTAAGAAACTATTATGCTTATTGCAGTTCTTAATTTTGTTAACATTCTTTGTCTCTAAAATAATTTATTTTTATTGAATATTGACGATTAAAATTTAGATAATGTTTAGTATAAATAATTTATACTCAGAAAAATTAAATCCTCTGCATCATTATAAAGAGAATTAGGAATAATCCGATTTTTTGTATAGTATGAAACTGATACTTTCATTTCATTCTAGAATGTAAGATTTCCTTTGAATTATGTCTTCCTTAGAAGAAAAATGAATGAATAAGACGAATTTAAAAAATTAGAATACCATTATGCAATACAAGATCTAAAACTCAAAGCAATTTACTAAATGGAAGTTATAAATGGATTCTACAGTAAAGGGGTTATAAATCCACTTTGGGTATAAAAAAAGATATCTGACAATGGTTGAGTAAATGATAAATGAATATTTCAAAACATATCTATAAAAGAAAATATTCATCTAAATTTTACCCTTTTAAACTAAAAATTATAATTACATTTGGTTTGAATATTTCTGAAATGCATTTCTGACATAAAAATTTAATATTATAATATATCATTTTAATTTATTGTTGTGTTTGGCTATCAAACTGGGAATTTTAAAAAATACGAGTTATAAATTTTTGGACGGCAAGAAAGTCTAACAAAACAAATGTCCTAGTATAGTAGGAAATATTTCAAATGAAACTATTTCACTAAGAAAATTCTTTAAAACCATGCAATTAAAGAAATCTAGATTATGTCAGGTTGCCTTAATTTACTTCATTTTATATTTTATTTAATTTCACTGATTTAAGAAAATTTAAAGACTTATTTCTATTTTAAAATCATTTTTCAAATGAGATTATATAATCAATAACTTTATCAAAAAAAGGACAATGTCATTTTTTTCCTCTAAAAACGTAATCCTATGTCAACATTCTCTTTCTTATGAATAGGTGATACTGAAAGCAAAATTTCTGCAAATATAAATTTGGACAAAAGTATTTTGACTTTTTTAGCATTTTCTTTTTTTTTATTTAATAAAATTTTGTTTAGATATTCTAAACTTTATATTTTAATATAAGCTGCTATTTATATCAAATCATTGCATTATAATGGACTTTTGACAAATTAATTTCTTCTAATTTTTGATTTTTGTTATATTTCAGTGGTTGAAGTCCTATACCTATCGAGAAAATAATAAATTATGAATCAAACTTCTACTCCAAACCATCAGAGAAAATTATATGTTATTCTACCTTATTTATTTTTATATTAATTTCCGAATTTATTTAGAAATGTATAATATAATGTTACAAAATTTATGATATTTGTTATGCTACAATACAAAAAGAGATTATTTAATATCGTCATGAATATTTAATTGCAATATATATAAATGCAGTAAAAGCTCCTTATTCGCGCTTCCTTCATTCGCGTTTTCACTATTCGCGAATCAAAAAACCGCGACGTAATTCCTGTATTCGCGGCTAAACATTTTTTATTCGCAGATCTAATGAGTGCATACATCATAATAAAAGGATTCCAATAGGTAACCACACGTCAAATGGACTAATAAAAAAGTAAAATAGATCTTATTACAACTTTGTCTAAAATATGTTGTTAAATGCAAACTGCAAACATAGCCGAAATCGCGAATGGAATAGGACGAGATGGATTCGAACAAACAGAATCAAGTGACTTTCAGGAATGGCTTGAATCGCAAGATGAAAATCTGGCTGAAACCGACTTGGAGGAAATGTTCAATTCACAGCCCATTGAAGAAGAGGCTTCAACAAGCACTGGAAATGTGACATTTCATTTGAAAAATCTTAGTGAAGGTTTGAGAATGGCAAATGATCTTTGCGATTTCTTTATGAACATTGATCCTTCAATGGAACAAAGTCTTATTTTTTAGAGGCAAATTGCTAATGCGACTGCTGCGTATCAGTCAGTATGGAAGGAGCTTTTGAAAACTGCCAAGCAAGAGAGAATGACAAAATTCTTCAAACCATTGCCTAAGCCTTAAGATAACTAACCAAAATGTTCAAAAACTTCAATTAAATTGATTTGTATATATATTTATTTATTTTGTCACCTAGGAACGTATCCCCTATAATCCCATATAAATCACCATTCCGTATTCACGGTTTCTGTATTCGCTGCATATTTATGGAACATATACCCCTCGAATAAAGAACTTTTACTGTACAAGAATTAAAACAACAGCAAATAATAATATTATGATAATTTATTGACTATAAATCCCAGACAATTCAGGGAAAAAAACTAATCATTAAAGGAAATAATGTTTTATTAATATGATTAATAATGAATTTTAAAAAAATCCATAGTTAATATGGTTGAAAAAAAGTTATCTTACTCATGCTAACACATATAATTTGAATCTTCCCGATGTTGATTTGAATATTTTTTCCTTAACAAGTCAATTTCTACAACACAAACGTTTATTTGAAACTGCTGGATCACTAGAAAAAAAACGACACATTGTATTTGGTGAAAATAATGTTTATGTAAGTAAACAAATGTGTCCCATGTGACCACCCAGATCAAAACAGGTTGAATGAGTGAAGTATGCGTGATTCAAAACACGAACATGTCTGTTCTTGTATGTTCATAATTAGTTTCTGTCTGCAATCCAATAAAGAGCGAAATAATATATAGTATATCATTGTACATACTATAAATTTCAATTTAACATAAACTATTACATATTTTTAAAGAAATATGAGCAATTATGAGGATTAAAAGTAGCTTTTACAGAATCAATAAATGATACATTCAAGAGAATGATGTATTGCACGGATTGAAGGATGACTCCAAATTTGAGATTAATCACCAAATAGCTCATTAATTAATAATAAGTAATTAATAAAGAAGGCAAAAAAATTTACTAATAGGAAATCTACTAGTTCATTTTGCTGCGCTGATGAAATTTTGCCAGTCATTATGCATTTATATGACCATAATGAGCCAACGTGGGATTACGGATAAAAACTTATTTGAAGCATGTGAGGTTTGTGCAGCGAGAATATATTTTCTGAAAGAAACACAAGTTACATGAGGTAAAAAAATAGTTACAATTTTATATCTGAAAATCTCTTTCCAAATCTTTTTAATGATTTAGCAAAGGAATTTTTGATCAAATATAGAACTTTCTCAACTAATGATTATTGCTAATTCATTAAACAAATTTAGAATACTTAGGAATGAGAACTTCTCCACATATAAAAATATTTATCATATTAAAGTTAATATACAATCATAACAAGTTATCTCTTATTCACAAAAGATATCGAAATTTAGTATAGCTATTAAATAGTATATTAAAGTATTTCAACTTTTTTACGCAGTAAATATATTAAATGGAATGAATGCTTTTAAGAATTAGTTAATTTTCTACTACATTGTCATAATGTTAACATGAGGCTCAAAATTTCCCTACGTTCCATATTTCCTTCCTGAGCTATTTATCGAATAAATGGTTTGTAGACGTAGCCTTCATTTATGAAGGCATTTATCTAAATTAAAACATCTCTTCACCCAGTAACTTCACAGAGGATATCATCACCACTTATCAACCTAAAATAGAGTTTTTCTACTAAGATAAACACATTTCCGAATTATGTTTTAATTAAAAGCATCTTATTATCTTCATAGAACAAAGAAATAGATGTCAGGCTGAACAGCGAATAAATATTTAACACCCAGTAATATTATAGAATAAATAATTGTTTTTGTTTAAGCTAACTTGCTTTATGCTATGAAATAATTGGAAAAATCTCAATATTGCTTTTTAGTTCCTAACCAGAAGAAAGAAGGGATAAAAAATCAATAGACTTGCTACAACCAAGTCATGAAAGTACAGTTCGTTTTAATTGGCCATTTAATTGCTAGTACCTAACCTCCACACACATTCCCTCTTCATGGAGACGCAAGTTATTATCCATCTAAGAAAGCTTATTAAGTTAGAGATAAATGATAAGCGCATGCGTAAAAGATACTTCAAATGATTCTTAGTAATAAAATTGAGCAGATAAGGTTATATTGTTCAAGATTACAATTTTTTTTTGTTTGTTTGAAAGAGGTGAATTTAATAGAGTCGGTGAACTTAAACGTCTAAAAATGAACGAAAATAATTATTCTTTTACTTAATATATTAAGATGTATTTCTCATTCATAAATGCTTTCATTTATAAATTATTTTAGTGATTTACATGATATATAAAGGGCCACCCAAAATAACGCAAGATTTGAATTTGCCACCAATTATGAGGTAAAGTATTGGCAACCCTATTAAAAAACCATTTGACAGCTTATAGTTTAGCAAACACGGAGCGTTATACTCTACAATCGTGTATACACAAGATTTGAATTAAATAAAAAAGTTTTTGTACTCTAAATTATGTTTGTATTGAATGCGGGATAAGATTATGTTTGGAATAACATAGAGTAAATGGTCTCCACGGCTTTTCTGACACATACGCATTATTTGGTCGAAATTTCCCTTGAGCATTTTGCGTCAGCGTTACTGAATTTCGTTGATGCAGCATTAAATTACCTCCTTCAATGCTTGTGATCACAGATATTTGACTTCAGTTAACCCCATATAAAGAAATCCAGTGGTGTTAAATCACACGTTCTAAGGGATATATTTTCAAATTTTAGAATTATGTTTGTCAGACTTCTTATTTTTGAAATATTGTTCAACAAGGAAAACACGTTGTTCTATCGTGTAACGCTCCAATTTTACTAATTATAAACTATCAATTCTCAAATGTCTTAGGCAAATTTACTGTACAAATGTTAGCAAATTCAAATATTGTGTCAGCAAACTAAAATTAAATATATCAAATCACCAGACGAAAAACTAAATATAAATTCTAATTAAATGTAAGTTTAAATGCTTAAGTGGATATTTTATAGCTTAGAGAATAAATAAATATTCATTTCCCCTATTTAAATGCTAATATGAGCAATCATTGACAACATTATTAGCATAAAAAGGTTATTAACGAATATATTCGTATGTTTAAGCTATATATAAATATATATGTTAATGCTTTGTAATTTTCAGCAACAATTCCAAAAACCATTTTAGATAATTTACCAAGCATTTACCTCAGTTATTTTATCAGCCATCAAACATGCTAGTAGTTAGATCAAATAGTGTTTTTCGATAGAAAAAAGCGTTCTGTATCACAGCTACATATAATTTAGAGCGGGGAATGAATATCGAAAATGCAGCATTTATTTAGCCGAATATACAGCTGACATTCTGCTAATTCCATCTTTTTTGCGTTTGGTTTCACATGAAACAACAAAACAATATTCGTATCTTCTCTATAACATTATCGGCAAAGCCATTTAGACACATTACTGAAAAGAAGTATTATATATATAACTTTTTTAAAAAAATGATTACTGTATTTTTGCTGCTGAATTGCAAGTGAATTCAAAAATTTACTTTTGTTACTAAAATCTATTTTAATATAATTAGAAAATTTACCTTAACATATATTTTCATCAGTTTGGCCAACTTTTGTATCTAATTTAATATTAAATGGGAAAGGATTCAAGTAAATTTTTTTTAGTAATTCGGTATTGTTTATCCGGGACGATTAATTAATAAAATTTCTGGATAGATGCATTGGCTCTAAGACCGTGTGACACAGATATGTTAAATTAAATATTTATATACTTTAGAGAATGGCAAAATGTTCTTAAACATCTTTCTGGAAAGGGGGCATATGTCACCCTTCCAACGGCATATATAATCGGAACTTTGATAAATTAAAATGAGAGGCCTTTTAGCTTTTTTAGAGGTCTCAAATTATTACTGCAGTTTTCCCATTTTTAGAGCATTATAATATTTAAAAACTTGTTTTACAAAATTTTCTCTTTAATTGTTATGTGACAACCAAGATATTTACCTCACGGTACTTTTCTAAATTTCGATATTAATAAAAATAAAATTTTAAAAATTCTTATTATTTTTATTATGTATATAATTTTGTTTCATAGCTGGAAATGAAGCAAAATAGATTATGTTAACTATAACAGAAGTTTATATGATGAATCGCAAAATGAAATACTATTACAACAAAATACAATTTGTAGTTTAAAACACTTCATCCAAATATTTTTAACCCGTTAGAACACACGCGGTGTCTTTTTAACCCCATCATTTCTCTTTGTTTAGACATCCTAGTAATTTACAGATGTTTACATCAATTACTTTCTACACTTCATGGCGGAGCTAGTTCTAATGTTTCAGATTCTTTTAATATTATGTCTATGTTAGTAAGAAGTATAGATTCAGAGATCTTTTCGCATGTCTTCCGATTTACAGACAAATGATCATAGGTCAGTTTGTATATGCATAAAATTTCAGAAAGAATGATATAGAAAGGGGGGAGAACGCAGATTCTGAATATTTTAGAAAATTTGATCGAGTCCTTTTCGTGCATGTGAAAATGTAGAAAATTTTACAAAATGCATTAATTTATAATATGAATTAATGTTCTATAAAAGTATGCTAACAATTCCTTTCATTCTGAATGAAGAATGATAAAAGAAGTTTTGAGTGTGTATTTAAATTTGAAAGATAAAAGTTTTGAATTTTCAAAGTTTGCTGTTTAAGGTTTTTTCTTTCCAAACAATTTCAAATAGAAATCATATGTCAAATACAGATTTTTTTTGTTCTGCCAGAATTTTCATAGAGGAATAAAACTACTTATGTTAAAAATTATAATGCTTTATATGAGTGAAATACAGAAAAAAGAAATGAATACAGAAAAGTCAAAAATTGACTAAGATCAATTTCACTTTTGCTTATTAAAAATCGCATTTGTATCTTAAATAAAAACATGTTTGCATAGTAAAACATTTATATACTCTAACTATGTTTTATACAAGTAACAAATAAGAGTATCTGAAAACTTGGGGACCAAATGACACCGCACCTGAGCTAGTGTTCAAGAAGTGGGTTTGAATGTGCTAAAGGTTAAAGAAGCTATTATTTCATGGCACTTGGTTTAGAAGGTTAATGAGAGCTATAAACATAAACGGTATTGCTGTAGTATTAAAATAAGACAAGGCTTTATCCCCCAATTCCATGCATAAAAATTCTTTATTGAAGTAATCATAAACATCAGAGAGCTTTATCTACAATAGATTTAAATGCAATAAAAATTCCAGGAGGATCCGTTGCAGGCATAAGGCAATAGGGAAAAAAAACCCGTGATGGGGAACAAAAATTAACTTTTCAAATTGTTTCCCGTTTCTTCCTCAAAAATTCCTGAATTAAAAATACATTTAAAATCTTTTCATCTAATCTCTAGATATTATATAATAAGATTCAATTCAAACCGATATTCACTTTTGCACTCCTAAGTTATAAGGAATATTGAGAATTGATAGTGAAATTTTGACCCGTAACAACATCCAATAAGGGTATTTGAGACATTCCAGGTCCTCCTGAGCATGAGGGCATTTGAGTGTCTACTTATCCACTTTACATGCAATCAATCGTTAATCGGCTCAGGGAGATATTCAACCGCACATTCTAGAAATTGCTGCAGAGTAACTACGGTGCTGTGTTATTAATAAAAATACGCACAGTAAAGCAAATTTATACATTTTTTGCAGGACTAGTATAAGCTACTTAAAAATCAAAAGGCATTTAACTGAAATTTAAATAAACTACGTTGATTATTAAAATTAAACTGCAATGGAAAATATTTAAGATTAAGTAACAATATAATTTAATTCAGAATTATCAAAGTTTTTTCGATATATTCCTCTTGAAATAATTACTTTGGATCCAGGCAATAAGTTCATTAAAGAGATTTTAAAATATAAATATTGTGGTATATAATTATAAGAGAACGAGCAAAGCATTGAGCAGTATCCACCTCTCATTCTTTTATATAGTATATAATAGAATAAGGTAATAATAAGGTATATAAGGAATACTGTATACTTTTATAAGGTATCTGGCTTCGTTGAAAACACTGGTTATCTCCCACATTGATTAGTTAATTTTTTTATTATCTCTTGCGCTTCAGACTTTCCTCTTCCCAATAAAGTTTCTCTTTTCTGAGAAAAGGAACGCCTGACCTATCATCCAAGGTCACATATTTTTCAACTAAAATTTGTCTTTTACTTCAATTTTCTCAGAACTTGCATTTTAATAAAAGTTCTCCATGGTTAACAAGATCTCAGAAACTAACAGAGGTATTTATACGAAAATTTCAGTGTGTGTTTTAAATACTATGGACAATGAAATGAACCAATGTATTTATTGTTGGTGATTTTTTTTTTTCATTTATAGGTGTTTTTAGAAAAATTAAGTTGTTAATTCATGGAAAACATGCATATATACGCATATTTTTCCCCATAACTTCTTTGCATCTCAACATTATTCTGAGATTTCGGCTCATTTCATTTATCTTCATATTCTATAATTTATGTACAAAGAAAAATAAGATTGCTGCTTTAAAATTTTGTGTACAGTGTTAACCGTTTTTGGTCAAATTTCATTAAAATTTACTAAAAATGTCTAAAACTTTACCAACACTTTCTCAAATATATTCTCAAATAATTTTGTTATAATTATAGTATTGTATATTATAACTGATAATATATCTAAAAAATATAGTTTTAAAAAGTTTTTAAAAAGCCGAATTTTTCAAACTTTTTCCTTCGAACGTAATCGGATACCTTAATTAGAAGCGAAAAATCTGTACAGTGAACAGAGGCAAAAAAAAAATGATGCATATTTAGATTTTCTTAAAGAAACTAAGCAATTCTAATCTGATTTTCGAGCTTTCAACCATTAAAAGGATAAATCAGTTCTAAAAAACTCATCAACGGTACTGGATTGAGTTTCTTAAGGATATTTTATAGTTACACTCGTTAACTCTCTAAATAAAATCAGAATATTATAAAGTATAGAAAACGGAAGTGAACTGAAGAGATGAAAAAAAAAGAGAGACTAACTTCTTGTTCTTTTCGACCCTTCAATCGGTCTTAGCCTTTTCTATCCGCCAAACGAATTGTTGATAGCTAGAATCGGTGTATTTTGTTTGTATTTATAAACGGAAAACATGTGGCTTACTATTTTGATAAGAACCACCAATAGTCCATTATACCCATGCTCAATGCAAGTGGCGAGAGACTACTACACTATATTCAAACTTCGTAGTTAAATGTTTTAAAAATTTAGTAAATAAAAAAAATTAAAAAATTAAAATCTACAACTATGTCATATCTTGAATAAAAATTATATAATCGTTTTATAAGAATTAATTATATTCAGAAAGTTTTTGCTAGCTTCCTGGCCTTTGGGTAGCATATCTTGCCCGTGATCTGAGCGTCCGGGTACATGCATGGTTGTTCTCTACGCTGTATTCCATCTGTGAGGAGTGTGAAAGAGCCCTATGAGACATGATTGATATGATGAGACAAAGAAAATAACCATAAAGGAAACGGAATAGCAATCAAGTAATCCATATTTACAAACAATCATATTTACAAAATGAAAACTTTGATTCCAATGAAACAGAACACTAAATATTTAATCATGCTATATTCAGTTTCTGACTGAATGAGAACTTTTTAATTCTTTATTACCTGATTCTCTTGTAATAAACAATTGAGTCTATTTAATTAGAAATCAGCCATCAACTTATTGATAAAAGCCTTGTCCTTAAGTGAATTTTGCTGGCGTCATTTAAATCTACATTTAAATTCTGTAATCCTCTACCTCAATTTGCAGACATTACAGAAGTCCTCTGATAGATCAAAAGCAGCCGTTCAACAGTCCTGTCTTGTCAATTCCTCGTATTATTACTAAGTGATCCTTATTTTGTTATCAAAACCTTCGAGAACAATAATAACCCTACAATGAAACATTCGAATAAAGAACGAAGTCGTATGAATGCTTTAATGGTAACTAGTACTGATGAAACTAGTTACTATTAACTATCAGAAGCATGAAATTACGATGGAATGCATTCCGCATTTCTTAGCTGCTTTCAGAGGATGCATGTAACTATGAGGGCTAATTCGTGTTTTAATTGGTTCATTACAACTAACAGAAAAATCGCATGGTTTTATTTGAAATTTCGATTTTACGCACATTTTCCCTTAATTGCAATTTTATTAGAGCTAATCTTTAAGGACATTTCGTTTCTTTTAATAATTAAAAATTTCAACATATCGGAAATCTTAGAAAGGCTCATTTGCATTTAAAAACTAATAAAAGAAATTTTGATTTTGGTCATTGATCAGACCAAAAATATCTGAAAAAAATGCTTTTGTTTTGAATAGCCATTATTATATTTTTATAACATATTAACATAAATTAACTTAAAATTCAGATGCCAGTAAAGTTTTTTTAATTATGCTGAAATTCCAAGATTAATTTAACTGTTAATTAAAATCCGATCATGATTTTTGAATTCACTAGCGATACAAGAGCAGAAGACCGTAACAGAAGGAGAAATTATTTATCTATGGTCTTATATATCATAAGATTCCAATAGAGGTTTCTCTACATGTATTGGATTAGGTAAGGGCATCATAGGGATCTTTTAAAAAGAATTCCTTGACTGATAGTTTTTATCCCTTCACTCGGAGCGTGTGAACTGCCGATTTAAGCATTTTTTTAAATAGTTTCTGTTAAATTAATTGGAAAAATGGAATGGGGTCAGGAAATAATCGAATATTGTGGAATGAAGTTTATTTGAGCTAAGTTGAGTAAAAAATTAGAAAATTAATTAACTTTAAACTAGATTTCATATATATCAGATAAATTTCAAAATGCCGACATTCGTTTCAATATCTGACTAAATAACGATATATGAACATTGAAATTTCATAAAAAATTTGGGAATACATACTTTGTTTAGCAACTAGAATACCTTTTAGTTTGGGAATACCTTTCATATTTCATGATTTATTAAAATTCTAAGTCGTACACGAGAAATGTATATAATTTGCAAAGATTATCTCTTGACTATTTCAATGAGCTAATTCTAGTTTGAACCAATTATAAATCTTTTATATTACGGTATTTTGTATGTGTATGTGCGTGTGCGCCTGCAAGTGATCTGTGGATATGCGAGACTGTTTACTTAAAATATAGCTGACATTCATTATTCATTACCACTGTTTAATTAATAAAACTATATTCAAAGGCAATGAAATTGTCATCTAAATTTTAAATACAATATCCTTTTTAGATAACAACGAACGCATGATTCTATTCTAACTTTCAAAAGATTTAAAAACATTTTTCTCAATCAGAAATTCCTCCTGAACATGCTTACACAAATATATGATGCAAATTATTTTTGAAAACAATTTTAAAATTCAAAAATCAAAGACAAAAGTTTATTTCTTTTATCACCTAACTTGTTGAAAATTTCATTTGAAATAACCTGATAGAACAAAAATTTCTCGTAAAACAATCAAAGAAAACATTCCATTTTCCTTCTTTTCCTATGAAAAAAAAGAAAGAAAGAAAAAGCGAAATCCTCTGTCTTTTAAAAGTAAATGCGAAATGTTTCGATCTGTTGTTATTTTTAAATTCAGCTCTAAAGAGGGAAAACTTTTCCTCACAGAAACCACTTCAGAAGGAGGAATCAATGTTTCAGGGAAAAGAAAAAGGGAAGAAACAATAATGAATGGCAATATTTTCCCCCTTTTTTTCCACTTGTCATTTCCAAAAAATCGGCAGCTGAGAAACTTACTTGAAAGAAGCTTTCTTATATTTATTTGAAAATTTTTTCCCTTCTTTTTTTCGGGGGTGGGGGGGAGAAGGAACAGAAGCTAGCACATAAGTTTCCCTTTTACTTTTTTTTACATAAGAAAAGCTTGCAAAAGTCAATCTAGCGTTTCATGCCTACTTTTGGAATTTCCATAAAATATGGAACCCATCATTTTTTTCACATCTTTTAACAGAAGGGGAAAAGAAGTGCTTTAAAAAAATGCTTTATTTTCTCACTTCAAAAGCCCTGAAGGATGTTCGAAGGATGTAGAAAGCGTGTAAATATATAAAAGGCGTTGATATTAAATTTCCGTTCTATATCTTTAGCTCCACAACTCAGTAAAAGAAGGCATTTATTTATTTTTTTAGTTACTTTTGCTTAAAAGTGTATATGGCTAAAACGATTATTTGCTTTTCGTGGTATTAAAATAACAAAAAAAAGTGAAAAAGCATTTTAAAAGAGGCGTATTTAATACCTTCATTCATACCTTTATTATTTATCTGTATATAAAAGTTTTAAGATTCAAATATATTGAAGAAGCAATATTTTTTAAGAATATTTATAAAAGATTGACGATAGAGACCGTTTTTGTTTAAAAAAATGTTAATTATGAAGCATCATAATTCAGTGAAGATATTTTTCTAAATTTTTCTTTCATCTATATGCAGAACCGGGTAAATATAGACCTGAAGATCTGGGATTTCACTCATCAATTAGGGACTAATCTTTTTGCCCTCTAATCATTCAACAGACAGTTTTATGCAACTTTGTTGATAAATTCTCTATGTGACTGTTATGTGTATTTAGTATTTTAAAAATTAAGAATTGATCACTTTATACACTATGAAGAGAAATATAATTTCTCATCCTCTAATCTTAATCCATAAATCTGTCCAGCATCTAAGAAATATATTTTGAGACGCCATTCATTCTTAAACTAATACAAGAGGTGTTCAAATGAAAATGACGAACCATTGGCCTGTACCACAATATGAGAATGTAATAAGGCATTTATGGATGCGCTTGGAATTTCCGGCATAATCCGGCTCCGTCCTGATTGACTACTTGCAGAATTACTCTAGCACAGGAGAACCAATACTTCTGACCGATTCTGTGAGACACTCCGAAGACTATGCAGAAACATCAGGAATAAAAGACTGGAGCTACTCAAGGAGGGTATGATTCTGTTCCATGATAATGCTCTTCCACCTGCCTCCACACACGCAGAATTTTCAAGTTCAAAAGGGAGCAGCTTGACCATCCGCCCCAATCAAGCGGCTCCCACATGTCTCGCTGCGATTATCATTTATTTAGTCCCCTGAAAATCATCCGAAACGAAAGCATTTCAACTCAGACGGAAAAATCAAGGACGCTGTGAAGGACTAGGTCTCGTCACAGCCATGAATTGTATTTTTAGAGCTCAAACAGAAATTTAAAACTTTGTAAGCTGTTATGGCTGGAAATAAAATGTCATCATAAATACATTAATTTCATAAAACTAAAAAAAAATGTTGTTTTTTTCTTCTTTGCAAAGTTTTATAATTTGTGATAAATAAAGCTAAATAAAGTTGAGTTTTAAAATATATTTGTCTCGCGTTTCTTAATGAAATTTTATATACATTCACATATTCTCGATGATAATGCATAGTTTCATTACATACTGGTTTTTATGACTAGTTGATCGTTTAATGGAAATTAATTAGAATTCAAAGTGTGTGGCACCATGAAATAGTAAATTGTAGAAAATAATTACTACATATATAATAATAAGTATAAAAGATAATATAAATAATTTCTAATTTTAGTATACAATTTAAAGTAAAGTGTGTAAAACTTTTTTTCAGAAAATTTAGAAGAAATAACATCTAAAAATCTGATAATTTTATGCATATTTAGTGTATAGGGAAAGTAATTAAATGAAAATTGATTTCCCTTTATAAAAGCAAAAGATGGCCGCAGGAAATTTCATTTGTGAATATTTTTTAAGATAGAATTCGTGAAATATATGCATAATAATAAGACCTTGTTAATACCCTTTGAAGCATTAAATTATACTTCCAATGTCTATCCTTTCTTTGCACCTACATTTCATTTTTTATAATAAAAAATAATATTGAATAAAAATTTCAATTAAGTAAAAATTTATCGAAAAGCGCTTGGGCTTTTTAACAATGCTGATGAGAAGAAAAAAAAATGTTTTTCAGTTATTTGTTCACATTAAATGCCTCCTGGACTAGGTGATCAATTTCCATAAGTTGTTCAAGAATTTTTGAACTTTAATTGAAAGGCTTCAAACTACAATCTAAAAAATGTTTTCAAACTGTATTAAATTTTACAAAAGTAATTAGGTTCATGGTTTGGGGCTTATTTCTTTGATATGAATCTGAGCCTCAATGGAAAAAAGTAATTGGGGCAAATATAGATTATACGAGCAATTTTATTCTTAAATTACTATAACGATTTCTTTTGAAGATGCATTTTAAGATATAAAATATTAAACAATTTCTATTCTAAGAAAGATTAAAACTTCAATTAATTAAATCTGCTCAAGTATGTCTGCATATAGAAAAAGATTTTGCTTTAAGTTTTATAGATTGGTTATTAATTTTTACTATTTTTCAATATACTTTTACTCATATTTTTCGTTATTGTACTATAACATTAAATTATTTTAAATTTAAATATATTAAAATAAAAATGTGAGTGAAAATGAATTATGTGTGAATGACAATTATCCTTTTCAAATCTAAAGTCATTCGAAATACTATCAATAATTTATATAGATAAAGAAATGACAGATAATCCCTTTATTTAGTGTTAGACTATAGTTGAAGAATAAGCAATTACTTTAAATTAATAATTGTATTTTATTATAGAGTAAAATAATTAAACATCATAATAAAAACAAAATGTTTTGTAGGAGAAATTTCAATTAATCAGAAGTATCATTAGTTATCCAGTTGTCTTAAACTATGAACTTGTCAACCATTTGTTACAATATACACAAATAATAGCGAGGGACAACAGAATATGAGAAAGAAATATGATTTTACATGGAAATATAAAAAATAAATTTTGTTCATATAAATATGAGCAAATTTTTAAGCATTTTTTTATAAATTTGAAATATTATTTGCTATATATATATATATATATATATATATATATATATATATATATATATCAGGCTCAAATGAAAGTATATATATCTAGAACGCCCAGGTGTGAGAAACAAAAGAAGTAAAATCTTCAAATTTGAATGTCATATATCTATCGGTCCATTGAAAAATATTTGATACAAGAAATTTATGCAAAAGCCGTTATGCGACAATGAGGCTTAAAGTTCGGTTTAAAGTAAAAGCAATATAACGTGTAACTGAAAATAAAAACTTACGATACGATATATCAAATAACACTTTGTTATTACATTTTTTATTTGCCTATAAACATCGACCTTATGAAGACTTCAATGATAACACTGATGGGAGACACAGTAAATATATTGACTGAAAATCATGACTGATTTTTAAAGTGTCTACCTTGCTGCTGAATCAGTGCATGCAATCGTGTTATTGCATGATCCGCATGGGAATATTCCGATTTGGAATCGACACTATTTGTGCACAAAGAGATCCGGCTAAAATAAATCAGATTTCCTATATTTCATAGATAAATTTTAATCCCCGAAATAAATTTAAAACTAAAAGTAGCAAGAGGTTTAATCAGGTAAAAACGGAGAATATTCTGTAGAAAATACATGTCGAATAATATAATCATCCGTATAATGTTGTCCCTATAATTGTTTAAGCTCACGTTTAAGGTAAGGGTAAACAAAACGATGATCTTGTAGCAAGTTCTAGAAAGGTAGTTTCATTTATACGA
>JAPMOQ010046685.1:192646-258770 GCA_026543055.1 Argiope trifasciata
AATAAGTGTACGTATATAGAGTACACAAATAAGTGTACGTATATAGACTGGAATTTAATATTCGGTGTTTTGATTAATTCAGTCATTAATAGAGAAACGCAAATATGGCTGGCCATCAATACATAACTGGCTTCTTATATGTATTGTCTTTCATTTAATGAATAATTAATTAATCATAGTTATTATAAAGTCTGCTTTCCATTTTATTTGGTTAAAAAGTCAAGAATAATAAAAGAAGAATGATATATGAATAAAAATTTATAGTTTGAAATCATTTTTAAAGTACCAGTAAATTTCTTTAAATTAAGTAATTATTCTCAAATCATTAAATTTTTTTAGTTAATAAATTATAATTTAAGATCGTATTCAAAAATGACATATGGCAAGATGAGTAACGTAAATAAATGATTTAAAATTAATTGGAAAAACTTTTAAAAGTTCTTCCGAATACACTAATTTGATTTCAACTAAAAAAAGGCACTCTTAGAACAAGGAATGATTAATTTGCTCAGTTTTTTTATGCATGCATTTTAATACATATAATTATTCTAAGTAATTAAATATTTTTATAAATAGAAAAGAGCATTTCTAATAATGCATTTAAATTTATAGATGGAATTTTTTTTAATTAAAATTCTGGAGGTGGAAAAATATTCGTAAAATCTAGAATCTTTCGCTGTTAAAAATTATATAAGTAAAAAGGAATTTTAATAATTCCATACTGTATTTAAATATTTGATGAATACTTGAATTTCTTTTTTAAAAATATTTAATTTGATTTAATTTTATAATTGCATTAATTTCTAAGACTCTGATAAAATGATTTTCATTTAACTAATTAATATATTTAAAAGAAAAAAAACATTTTTTTTTTCATTTTTTGAAAATAAAGCACGCAAAGAGAAAATATTCCTTTTCCAAATTAAAATATTCCAAAACCATTCAAAGTCAAACGTTTAACAAATATCAACATACTTTACCTTCCCGAGTTTCTTTAATCTAGAACTCTGAAATAGCTTTAAAATGTTTAGAGTTCAAAGAAAATTCTATGTATTCATAGTAAATCATCACTAAAATTATAGATGTGAAAACACTTAAGCCGATAATTTAAAAATTCTGTATGCGAATGTGATAACTCAAAAATGCAAGGAAGTAAATAGGCACCTACAGGCACTCACAAAATCTTGTATTTAACATCGCTGACCTGAGCCAAATTGTTGATTCATTTGATGGAAAAAAGGCATCCAAAATCTATTCTCAGTTTCCTTCATATTATGAAAGAATAAATGCGTTGTATTATGACACTACATACAGAAATCGGTAGAGGATAAGTACTCGCACTTTTGAGGGTTTCCTAGCTTCTTATCAATACTATTTCATTCCATGTTTTCAATAAGAAGATGAATAGGACTATTAAAATTGTGAAACATATGTAAGTCTAAAAGTACTGCATGTGCTCAGATTTTTATTTTCAGTTCATTATTTTTTGTAGATGAGGGTGTTTATATATTAACTCATGTCATTGGTGAATGATAGTAACAAGATCCCATACCAAGCAGATTTTGTTTATCTTTTCGGATAGTAATTGCTAGTATGCTGTACTGAATCTCAGAAAACGAAATATTTATTATTTCGTGTATATAAACGAAATATATTTTATATATCGGAATAATTTTTTAGTCTATTGAAACTAAATTTGGATTAAGAATTACAATCGTACGGTCATTTTTAAGATCATATATCAAACCATTTATTTCTTCTGTTTTTAAGTTATTCCTTTACATGCATTAAAAATATAGATCAGTAGTCAGTTGGTTAATTGACGGATTTGGTTACAAATTTCATAGAGATTAACATTTTAGATGCTTAAATTGTATACAAAATTTTATTTTCCTAACTATTTGCAATTTGTAATCATCAAATTCGTTTTTACTCCAGTAGCCATATTGACAGATTTCCTACTAATGGATTTTGCAAAACAAATTGATAGGAATCTACACGTACGATGAAAAGACTATAAATCAAATTTCATTTGTCTAACTCAAAACATTTATTTAATTATCTAGCTCACAAATACACAGACTTGTTTCAAAATTAAGAGTTTTGAACTTTTGGTAGTTTAAAATGCAGAAATTTACTAAAACCAATTCGATTTTTTTTCCGATTACAATATTTTCCCTTTGTATACTGCATATACATGAGAAATTTGGTACTTGTGTATTAAATGCATGTTGTTCATTAAAAGTAATGATGAAAAATAGAGCTTTGGTGTAAGTATAGAATTTCTGTAGATTACATCGCAAAACCCTAGGTTAATTTGGGATTAATGGCCGAGATGCGGTTGATACAAAAGGATAAGATAATAGAATATGTATGCTGGATATTGTTTTACCAATAGATGGATGCCAACTTTTAACACAGAGCTACTACACACACGGTGGTCATATAACAAACTTCATTTAACACATCGCATCAAAGATATCGTACATGCATGCAAAGATATAAACGTAGGTCCTACCTTTGATCATTAACGCACGGTTATTCGGATTTGATATTAAATTTGAATTTTAGATGTTAAATCAGTGTATCAAATTTTATCTGTTTAGCTATTTACTATTTCTAGTTATTGCGTCTACTTTCCCGGGCAAGCGACAAGCTTCGCTTCAAAGGATTCTATTAAAAATTGACAAAAACCTACAAGTGCATTTCGAAATATTTTTGAGTCATAATTTCAAGTTCAAATTTTCCAACTGTTAAAAAACGTCCTATACGAGAATAGAAAAAAAGATAAGCTTAATTGTAAGAGAAAGTTAAAGGAACAATATTTTTGCATGTTAATACATACAAAAAAAATTCTTAAAATTATTTGCACTGTAATCCATGGTCAGACGATATAGCTGTATATTAGTTAACATTATAATGCAATAAGTTAAAATATTCGTTTTTGTAAAATTCCTCTTGTGATTTGATTCCAATATTCTTTTTTAGAAAATATTCCATCAGGGTTAATTAACTAATAATGATTAAACAACAAGAGGAGTAAGTCACACTTGGCATTACAGATTCAAATACCAGATTCAGAATCAAAATAAATTAATTCATCCTTAAAAAAATTCTCAGGATGTACCTGCAGATTTAATATTACTACCAAGTAAATATAATCTAGTCAGAGTTCAGCATCAAAAAATTATAAACTTGGGATTACCTTTAGACATAAAATTATTTCCTTCATAAAAATTGGAAGTGATTAAACGAATTCTTTAAAATTAAACCAATTGATTTCATTTTACTATATTCTACTTTACAACATTATTACCTCCAATTTTTAAGTAGCTAAAAATATTACTGCTCAAAATATTTATTGTATTTTTAATTGATCTTTAAAGCTGATTTCCCTTATCATAATGCTTTCAATTATTCTAATATCTTGTATAAAAAATTGCCATCAGCATAAAGTACAAAAAGAAATTCATTAATAACAAATTATTGCCAAATAATTTTTATCAGCTTTTGAAATAAAATAAAGAAAAATTCCAATTAAATATTTTCGAATTCACACAACGTTGGCAAGGAATTATTTGCCATTATATTTAAAAGTTTAAATAAATAAATCAGGACCAAAATAGCTTTATAACCTACAACTGAAAAGTGTCAAAATGTATTTTAAGAGATAATATAAAATAGTAAAAGCTTGTTTCCTTCACAATATTTTCTGTTTCGGAATTCAAAAACTATATTATAGAAACAAAAATAAAATAAATATTTTAAAATACCAAAACTATAAAATGAAAATTGATTCAGAGCCACGACTACTCAAAATAAACATTAAACAGAAATCAAAATGCTGTGACAATCTGCTCAGAATCACACATATAATAAATCCAGAAATATCGCACAGTTCCCTGAACCTAAAAAAACGTTTTTTTTTTTTAACATTCATGGAACAGTTTTTATTTAATTTTTTTTCTTCTCAGTTATTCTTTAACTCTTAAAACATACTGAATATATCACAGAATAATTCTAAAACATTCTCAAAGTGAGCAGATGCTTATGGGCCAGGTGGCTCAGTTCCAAGTGACCATAAAACTATATGGCCATAAAACATTGTGTAGGAATTCTAAATAATTTAAAAACCTTTCGGTAGTACGAAGATAGTTCAATCTGTGAAGGAATTGTATATTAAAATTACAATCATGATTTTCTGATAATAATCGTATTAAAATTATTAATAGTTAATTTTAATTAATAATTTAAATAAGAAAACTAATTAGCGTACACTTTCAGATTAATAAATTAATTCAATTCTCACATCTATAATGATCATAAATACATTCACTACTGGGTAATTTATTTTAAACCATGATAGTGTTAAATTCAAAGATATTAAAAATAATAAATGAGCTCTCCGAGATATTAAAATTAATAATCAAGCGTTTTCACCCATGATTTAATCTGATAAAAAGATAGTTTTAATGTAGCAACTAGGAAAAAAATTCTTTACTTCAAAAGGATTATCCTTCAGAAAACGCATACCACTATTAATTAATTTTCAAACACAACCATTACATCAATGACTCATAAATCAGGAAACTTTTGAACTTATAAAATATAAAAATAAAGCAAAAAATATTATTTTGTTATAATTTTACTGCCTGCATTAAATTTACTTACAAAATTAACTATTTAACACATTGTTGTTGTTTTTTTTGGATAATCAGAATTAATTTGACGGGCTGTAATTTAAAAAATTTGGTGTACTAAAAGTAAATTTGGTGCTCAGAACTAAAATTTTAGAAAATTGACCGATTCTATGGAAAATATCTCCAAAGCATTTTTGTTTTGTTTGATTACAAAACCTCATAATTAATTATTGCATAGAGAAATTCAAGTTGAAATTAATCGGAAGTAATTTAAAAAGATATCTGGCCAATTTCGGCATTGAAGACAAAAAATTTTAGAAATTGACCATTTTATGGAAAATTTCGCTTGTGGAGTTTCGTTTGTTTTCTTTGCTTACGAATCCACATAGTTAATTATTTTATCGCGATATTCACGTAGAAACCAATATAAAAATCATGATATTTTTATTATTAAAAATATTTAATTATCAATATGGTAATTGGTGATATCGCAAGTTGGATTTTCCAATCACCCTCAACAGTTATGAAAACTCTTTTTGTGCAATGAGATTCACCATTTCATCAACAACTCAACCATTTTCATTGCAATCACCCTCCTTTCAGATCTTCTAATATTAGAAGCTGCAGTGTCCTTGTGCACTTTCTGCGGTCACACGTGTTCCAGCAATTGATTTCTCATTCGAATCCCCTTAAAACTGGCGAACCAACAATCGGGTCATTAGTTATTAGCCCCGCACTGACAGTCGGAATCTAGACAGGCGATTAGGACACGTCGGAAACCAGTACCGAGTAATGAGGCAATTAGATGGAAGTTCGATGACGATTACGATTCTTTCAAGCCAGGCAATTACACTGAACCTTCGTTTGATTTTTCATTTTAGAAAATTGGATGGTGATATTCATATCTTTTTCTGCTTATTGTGGAATTGGATGATTTTTCAGTCAGAGTTGATTCGCCTTCCATTCGGTGGAAACTTCGGATAAAAACAGGAATTGTTGATATGCTGAAACATGTTTGTTTGCTTTAAATACGAAAAACAACTGGTGTACCTAATAATGTTGTATTTTATGCACCTTGATATAGGGAAACAAGAACTAGCAACTAGAATCCCTAACAAGGAGTGCAAATAAATAGAGCAACATAGTAGGGCCACCGATAAAAAATTAAAATTCATAAGATTTAATCTTAGCTCACTTTTCGATACGCTGTAACATGATATTACAAAAATGATGATGCAGTAACTGCAGTATCATTTATAGTTATTGGCATGGGACACCAAAATCAGTAGGAAATATGTTGCTGTTACTTATGGTAATTTACAAGCCCACTGACAGAAAGCTGTCAGATATTTAAGCCTAAAATAGCGTCCCTAGTTTTTCCAGTAGCGCCAAGAGTATAACAACTACTTCATGTTTCACATTCACTTGCACAACCCCTTTTTATAGAGGGGAACATTCACACCACTCACATATAGAACACAAAATAACAACCATGCCCGATTTGGGACTCAAACCCGGGACACCAATATCACACGGAAGACATGTTGCTCCTATGCCAGGACGCCGGCAGCAGGAAATGTTAATTTACATTAAAAGGTTAATTTTCCTTATATTAAAATAAGTTTAGGAAATCCACTAATGGTTTTTTGAATTTACAAACACAACAAATGACAGATCTCATATCATGCATCAAATTTTCATCGTTTGGAAGACATTAAAGTTTGGAAAGAAGGTTCATCTTACGAGTCTCCCATCACAATGATTCAAATTCCTAATCCCCGCTCTAAAAATAGTTTTGAGTTTTAGAATGAAACTTAAACTTTTACAAAGTAAACCTAATTAGTCAGTTTAACTAAAGATAAAATCGAAAATTAAAAAGTCCATTTTGAAAATTCCTAGAATTTAACTCCTTTGAATATATTTTTGATAATCTTTATCTGTGATGCAAAAAACCTTATGCTTTTGTGTGATCACTTTTTAAATTAAATTTGAGAAAATAAAGCCTAAAGTATGGAGTTACTGTTGAGTATATAAAATACATAGGAAATTACTCATTTTGTTTCTGTAAATCAGTATGAGTGGTTTCCTTCAAACTTTCTCACATTCTCTCTGTTACACTTGGCATGCCAATGAATGCCTTACATGGCATTAGTTCAAAATGATAATAAAATGCTAACTTTTGACAAAATTCTAGCATTTTTATTGAATCTACAGTGTCATAAATACCCAGTTATTTAGCCATTAATCCCTGGCATGCGTATAGTATTCAAAAAGTGAATTTGTGTTTTAGGCACATTTTTTTCAACCTTTGAAACAAAAATCTGTTAAAAAGGTACAACTGTAGCTACAAAATACATACCGAATTTCATAAATTTAATTCACTGCATTTTTAAGCTATCGCACTTACAAGTTTCTGTAAGTACAGACCATTCGTTGTTGGATTTAGCTCTAAATTTTATAGATATCTATGCTATAAATGTTTAATTTGTGAACCAAATTTTATCTATTAATTTTTTTTTTGTATTCTAGTCATCGTTTTAAATTATATTCGAGTAGTCGGACAGATGAACTTCGTATGAACAGATTTCATTCCCAATTTAATAGAAATATGCAGATTTGGTGTAAAGACCATGCATCAAATTTCACTCGTCTAGCTCGAAGATCGTTTAAGTAATCTTTGCTATAAACAGACAGACGGACAATTTCTAAAATTGCTTTTCAGACTCGGGAAGGTGTAAAATATAGAGATTGATTTCCAATGTTTCGGAGATTACAATACTTCGATTCTACTTATAGGAGAAAGTAAGAAAAATTGTGCTTTTTATGTATAAAAAAAATGCAATTAATTTCCAAATTTTAAAAAACATAATTTAAGAGTAACGAATTTCTCTTATTTTTGTAACAATAAAGATCAAATGTAATATTTCTTCACAAATGCAAGGGAAACCATAAACAAATATGATGTTAAAATAAATGTGCAAAATCCCTTAAAACGAGCATTTTAACGTTTTGAAATCCTCCATATTGCATTATTTAAAATCTGATTACCTCTACGAAAAGCCAACTCCGAAGGAATGAGCTAACAAAACTATTTGAATCTTAAACTAAGCTTGAATAAATTGGACTTGATTTAAAATCAAAGAATATTATTCTGAACATTAATGGAAGGCCCAGATTGATAGCGCCTATCCAAAATATTGGATTTAGACAAAAAGTAACCGCTATCGTGCGATGAATTAATGAAGTATCCATCGGTTCATTTATGGACTTGGCTATAAAGCGAAGGTCAATCGATTGCCGATATTTAGGATTTGCGGCAACACACTGACTCCGAAAATTATTGATATTTCTATTGATAATCTTTTCAGGGATCGGAGTTTACGTTTACCAGCTGCGCCGTGATTTAAAGCTTCGTCGGTATCGATAAATAGGGATTTAATGAAATAAAGCTAAATACGGTTTTTTTTTTAAATATAAAGAATGTTTGAGTCGATATTTCAGTCGGTTTAAAAGAAAATGGTAAAGAATTAGTTTAATGATTTTTAAATATTTTCGAGGATTTATGCAAGTTGTAATATTTTTTGAAAGTTAAGAAGTATTTCCAACAATGAATGATTTCTTATATCTTACTTATCACAAATTTACTAAAAATAAGGAAATTTTAATTTAAATATCAAATACTTTTAACCATACCATTTTCGTTTAAGTATTTGCTTATTTAAATTTAAACTGCTAAACCAAAACACCATTATTAAATCTTAAATAAATGAATACTTCTGTCTATCTTAACACTCTAGACAATCCTGAAAATAAGTAATCAACCTAAAATGTTCAAATAGGCTGACTTGTATGAGTTCTACAGTTTCTAAAATATTATTTTAGAGTTTTAATTTATATTAAAACATGTTTAAAGCTTTTTATTCTTCGCTTTTTTCCCTTTTTATATTATACAAGAAAGATAATATAAAAGCTTAGCACTTTTAACTCTAAAAACGAGATATCTCGTCTTTCAGATACTTCCAATTACAGGTGTATAGATTTAACGGTCTAATACATACCTATCAGCCTATCTAAACTGGATAAGAGATATTTTAGCTCAGTAAAACCTGCAATTGAAAGTATCTGAAAGACGAGATTTCTCGGTAGAGTTTAAGGTGTTAACAAATTTTGTATAACGTAAAGCATATATTTATATATAGCATTTTACTAAAATGATATCCTAATTTTTTTCAAGCTAATCTATCGTTCTATTTTATATATATAACAGATTCTATAATCTTTTATATATACAATAAAGGCATAATATTCTGCTTTTTTTCTTTTCCTCGTGCATGTGCCCCATCGGACAATTATACAAGAAAGTAGATGCTTAAACGAATGAATGAACAATCTGCATCAAACTGAAATCCAATCCATAAACAGAATAATCTAACAGGAGTCGTTCCTGTAAGTCATTCTATATGATTATATGCAAATTCTGTATATAATTGCGATTAACTAAAAATGACAATTGAAAGAATTTCAATTCTTTATTTCTTCATCAAAATTTGAGACGTAATTTCTATTCGCCGTAAACAGATTATTGTATTGAACGGATTATTGTATTAAAACTCATGATAATAACAAATTAGAAATATGAAATTTATTATATAATCTTGTCCTAAATATTTCATATATATGTTACATGATAAAATTTCTGAAAAATAGAAATTTTTGATATTTATTAATCGATAAATGGCAGACCACTCTATTAAATATCTCAAATAAAATGGCATGTCTTACAATCTCTTATATTATTGAATTTTTATTTTTTAAATATGCAATCAAATGAAAGTATAAAGTCATTTAAAATGAATATTTTTTTGTGAAATGCTTCAATATCTCAAATGTCCATTATTTTATGATAAGAATTAAACTAACAAATATCTTAAATTCGTTGTATCATCTAATTCGGAAAAAAATTGAATTCATAAAACAAAGGGTTTATGAAGAATTTATTTACAAATATACAAGGTTTGGTAGATTGATTAACTTCCAGATGATAGAATGAGCTATTTATGCCGTAGTTAAAAAATATAAGTTACTAGCCGCCTTTGGCGACCAACTGGTTCGTCATGAGTAATGTGTTCTAAATTTTTTTTCGGTGATGTTCCCAAAATATTAAATATTTTATAAAGAAAGCAAAAAAGGGAAAAACATTATTCAATAAATGATTTAAATGTTGCTAACGATTATAGAAACCTTGGCTTTGCATTCATTTTTTAGAAACTATCACATTTTATAATGGAAAAAAATATTGAATTAATGATACAGATATTGCAAACGATTATAGAAATATTCCATTAAGTCGGGATTTCAATGCATATCCTGTCTAAATTCAGTCAGGTTTACCGTAAATGAAGATTTATTGAATTAATAATTTAGATATTGCAAGCGATTATAGAAACCTTTGCTTTGCATTTATTTTTTTAGAAAGTATCACATTTTATATTTCTTTTGTTTCCACCAGTCACGTGCTAAAAATTGCATTTCTTTAGATTTATTTGCAATGATAGATTTTTTTTATTTGAACTTCCGGCATTGCTTTCTTTTATTTTATCCGGTCACGTGATAAAAAAAAACATGGTTAAAATATTTCTTTAAAAATTCGTTAAGAATAGTAGTTTAAGTTATAAATTAAAACACTGATACCATTAGAAAGCTAATTTTTTAATATTTAAATTGATGTAAAAATCATGTTTGTGCAATTATATTTTCGGAAGTTATAGTGGAAAAACGTCGAAATTTCACTTAAATTTTAATCAATTCAAATTCTAATTAAAAATTCGCAAAAAGGGCTCCAAGGTGCACATTCCTGACCTCCAAGGTATACATGTACCAAATTTGGTGGCTGTAAGTCCAATGGTCTGGCCTGTAGAGAGCCAACACACACACACATTGAGCTTTATTATAAGAGTAGATATAGATTAATACATAAATGAATGGGAAACTTTGATCTTACATAGTTAAAGTTGAAATGGTTTTCAAAGAACTGGTATTGGAAGGGAGTAGAAAGGGAGAGAAGAGGGTGCACAAAGAGTTAATTTCTCTAAAAAGAGAAATAAGCTAAGCAATTGACTCAAATAGGGAAAAATTCACATGTATCATTGTTCGCCTCATTTCACTGCGAACTGACGAAATTTTCAATCGATTACTAATGATAGTAGAGAATTCCAATTGGTTCAGTCCATGCCAAAGAAAAAAAATCAAGAAAAAACTTTTTTAAAGTTTTGTTTATTAAAAAGATTCTCTTCCAATTTACTGAAAATAGCTATATTTAAAATACATTACGCACTTTTTGGCTACATTCCATTTTAATATCTAACAGGTAATATTCTTAAGATAAAAATATATCTAGTTCAAGAAATTAAGCTGTACATAAAAGGTATCATAATTCAGCCTAGATGCGTAGAAGATAACCCATTATAAGATAAACTAAAAAAGTAAACCGAGATGAACTGCTATAAATTTCAACCATGAATTTTAAACGAAAAGATAGAGTTGAAGAAGTAATTGAGTTTTCTGAAAGAGTTTTTTAAAATTAAGCAAAGAAATGAAAAATTAAAAAGATTCCCCAAGTAATTTGGAAATAAATGTGAGTGTTTTATGTACGAAAAGATTTAATAAACGAAGCTATACGAAATTTTTTGGTGAATTTTATTTATTTGATTAAACTTGTTTAATAAAACATGTAGGCAATTTACATTGATAATAATTTAATTTTTAGTTTATTTAAGAGATGCAATAATTAACAATTCAACAATTCAGACTTGGATTATTATCAAAGAATAATTTCTAGTTACTACAGAATATATTATTCTTAAATAAAAATTTGAACATTTTTAAATGTTACCACTAATTATAATTCGTAAAATTAGAAGTTGCATAAGTATGCACACTAAACTAATTTAATTACTGATTGTTGAATGATTAGAGGCAATTAAATGCTTCTAAAGAGAAAAATGTTTTAATTTATATTTAAAGAAACAGCTTATACTGCTCTTTAATTATTTTATTTTATGCTTTTTTATTCATTAATAAATTTTATTTTATTCAAACATACCTTTCTCTGCTATTGTTATGACTTATGGCACTTTACAAGCTCACTAACAGATCTTTCAGCGGTTTAAGCCTAGTAAGCGTTTCTTATTTTTTAAGTAGCACCTACTAGGGCCAAGAATATGAGCTACTTCATGAGCTCCATTCGCTTGCACAATCTTTTTTACAGGGGGCCCCATTCACAGCTAGAACATAGAACAACCATACCCGAACCGGAACTCGAAAACTCGAAGCCAGGACGCCTAGAATACAGGGAAGACACGCTAACCCTATTCCAGGAAGCTGGCACATACATTTTTTCACATATATTTTAATTTTGTTCACAGTTTCATTTTTAATGCAGTTATGATTTCAGATATAGAAATGCTCCGTGCTTTATCGCATGTTCTAGTTGGCTATGATTTCAAAGAAAATTTGATAAAATTAAAAAATACAAGATGTATTTACTTTTCTATTACGCAATGTATTGAATTTTTGCTCATAATTCAAATATAAAAGTTTAGTTTAGTTTAGTTTAGTTTAGTTATATTAACGTCCCGTTTTAAAGCAACACGAGGGCTATTTTGGGATGGACCTCGCAATTTTGAACCATGGTCAGATGACGAGGACGATGCCTGAAGTGGCATCCCCCTCTCCACACCACACCAGCGGGAGGACGTTTGGCCTGACACATTTAACGTGCAGGAGACCCCCTCCAAGAAGAATCTTCGGTGGAATCGAGTCTCGAACCTGAAACCCTTCAGCTCCGAAGCCGAGACCCACAAATATAAAAGAGTAATATGATCAAATGTTGATTATAACTATTGCATGGTAATAAATAAATGGACAATTTATTTTATAAAAACACAATAAAACCCAAGATAAAGCGCTTTTCACTTTTGTTAAATTTCATGCCCAAATAAAATCATTCAAAAACAATAAAAGCATTTTTCGAAAATAGATAATAATTTTTAATTTTTTGTGTGTAAGTATTAAAAGTGCAAACATTTTACTATATATATGAGGTTTTTCCATTTAAACATAAAAAAGGGGGATTTTTTGACCACAATGAAGATATTTTACAAAATTTATTACTTATATTTTTCTACAAGTTATTGTATAGTTATAGTTTTCTACAAGGTATTTTTCTTCCGTAAATATTCAAAAAAATAAAAGATGGAAAATGGAAATGTTCAAACAACACTAATCGATATTTTTTCTACCTTCTTCATCAATTAAATTCTAATTCAATTAAAATATTAATTACCTCATGAATACCATGGTATGAGAGTAGATCAGGTTTCTATTGAAGCGAATACCACTTTTTCTAACACTTAATCATTAATTGTATTTAAGAAAAAAGATTCAGAATCTATCTTTAATTAGATAATGAAGAAAATGAGTAAGAAATAATTATCAAGCATGAAAGAATATTCTCCAAATTCCAGTTTAAGAGGATCTTATTTATTCTGCTTCCTTTTAATAATTAGTTTTTAAATTAATAGCAAATAATGGTGAAGTATAAATAAAACTGAAGGATAAACTTCCTCCATATTTTTTTTCGTCAAATTACATCCAAATGTGATTCAACAATTAAGTAATTTACTATAATTGCCTTTTAAGGAATTTATAGTATTGCTCCTAAAAAATGTTTATCCACAAGATATTTAAAGATCCGTTCATTGAGTTAAAAAACTTAACCTACATAGTATTGTTATTAATTATTTATTTATAAAGAGTTATTCAAATAAGCAATATTTCGGGGTAATAGTTATTGAATTGAAAGTTTAAAAAACTGAGAATTCTAAAAATGTTTCCTTGAAAAAATTCAAATATCCAATTTTTTTTATTTATTGCTTTTTTAACGCTTTCAATAGTACCGACAAGATATCTTGTCTTTTAGATACATCCAATTGCAAGTTCCAGTGGACTAAAATATGTCCTGTATGCCAATTATAATAGGTTGAATTTCTAATACATATCTATCAACCCATCTAATCTGGCATAAGAGACAAATATGTGTTGGAAAGTTGAACCTATCTAAACTGGCGTAATAGATAAATTTTAGTTCACAGAAACCTGCAATTGGAGATATCTGAAAGACGAGATATCTTGTCGGCACCATTGAAAGTGTTAAATGAAACAATTTAAAGTGGTACTTTACTTCGATTAGTTCTGTTTCATCGTGTAACATGCAAGAGCATGTATCTCTTTTGTCCACACTTTACCTCAGGAAGGAGAAAGATTAGGGAACCAAAAACGAATGGGTTTATTTAGTTACAGTGGAAAAACAGCCCACAAGTTCATACACGGTATTAATAAAAAGAAGAAAGATGAAAAAAGAAACCTTATCCATATTGATTTACGAATTTTTTCCCCTATCCTCATGAGCATGCAGTAAGTTAGGTTTACTGCTTGTGGGGATTTGGTAGGTTTTTTTTCATTGCTAGCGGAGTCTATTTAATAGCATACATTATATTAGGAGTTTTTCTGCACTTATTTCCTTTCTATTAATTCAATTCCGCTCGATTTAGTACATCATTCAAGGACAGGTAATAATAGGGAAGTGGGGCATCTTTTTTGCCCAGCAATCTGAAAATATCTAGATAACGTCTGAGAAACCATGTTTAACGCCACTGAATATAGAGTTAAAGGGCCATCCTTAAGAAATATGAGACATCCTGAAGAAATTTCATAAAAGACAAGGCCCAATTTACTTTCGATTCAAAACAAATCTTCTAGCAGCCAATCCAAATTCAATGTGTCATTAATGATTAAAGACAATATCCATCCTTAATTGTGAATAACGGTAAAAACATTGCTGGTATTGTATATAAATAATTTTCATTATGTATCTGTACCATTATTTGTTTCCAGCTATAAAGGTTACCTGTGAACCAATATTTTCTTCAATATGTTAATAAGTTAGTATCTTTACATCAAAGATTCTAGTTGCTATATAGTTTAACCCACTATTAAGTCGATATTATTGGTTAAATTGATGTTTATGGAGTAGTCTTGGGCCAAATGCGCAATATTTTCTATTAAAATACAACAAAATGACTGCTATCTTTGAATGGTTACTAAAAGCACAGTTTCTTTTGAAAAAAATTATTCTCAAATGTAGTATTGCAGTCGAAATCTTGAGAATTGTCATAATTAGAGAGTTTCCACTTGGAAAATATAACAATGTGATAATTGAAAGTAGCGCGTACATAGAGGTTAAAAATACAAAATAAAGAAAATTTAACAGTATATGCTTGTACCTAGCAGAAAACCACTTTAGCCTACTCAGAATAACTAGTTATACTAAACAAGATAATTCTTGCAAAGTGTTATAAATGTTATACTAAATACACTTTAAAAATAGGACAGATATTTTGAGAGTCGTTAATAAGAACTATTTTAGAGTATGTTGTCTAATAATCAAGAATTTATATAATATGACTATTTTTGCTTATTCTGTTGTGTTTGCCAAATCCTTTCACATGAAAATTTTAATATTGCATAGAATTAAATCTTCATCGATCATTTATATAATTTGTATGACTTCGCTGATTTTGCATTTGACTCGTTGCTAATGCAAATCAGGAAAATGTTTAATGGGGTAAATATATTTAAAATCCATTATTATAAGTATATCACAATGTGAGTTTATTAAAAATTATGAGCAGATTTTTTATAAGCACTTTAAAAGGAAAACTATGCACAACTATCAGCACGAATTTTTATTCCATTCACTATCCTGAAACATAAGTCAAACTCTTTTTTATAGAGGATTCTGAGGACATGATCATATATCATTGATAAATTTAGACACAGCGCAATAAGCGAAATAAAAATAGCTCTTCTAGTTTTACCCACCTACGTAAAGAACATGTTTATATAAACGACAAATGCTTTGCCCACATCATGTCTGCGATAAATTTAGCGAT
Source organism: Argiope trifasciata (assembly GCA_026543055.1). Lineage (NCBI taxonomy): Eukaryota > Metazoa > Arthropoda > Arachnida > Araneae > Araneidae > Argiope > Argiope trifasciata. Next base: position 208,299 of record JAPMOQ010046685.1, read on the forward strand.
AAACTGACCAAATAGGAAACAGTGTTTTCTTTTTGTGTTGAACCAGTACAGGCAGGAAACATAAAGCCTCAAAGTACTGCAAACTTCCATATTTTAATTATTACTCATCACTCTCTCTTGCACAAGTTTCATTCATTTATCAGATATATGAACTAATAAAAAATCTTAATTTATAAATCTCGGTTATAATATCATATTGATTAAAAATATTCAAGTATTACTTTAGAATGTGTATGGATTTGGAACAATACCTAATTAAACCGCAGTAATTTCGCATCAATTTCATCTTCATTGAAAGTAAGTTGACTAGTTTGCTTGCTCTCGTGTCTATTAATAATAAGATGAAAAGTATATATATATATATAAAGTATTTGCTACTTAGACAACAGGTGAATGTTTATCGTGAAAAGAGTTAGTTCAAAGACTTATCTATCAATTCGAAGAAAAACACAACAAGACACTAACAAAGTGTAAGTCACCACGGCTTCTCCAGGGGGTGGGGGCATAAAAAACAGCAGTTCACAATCCATAAAGTCTCTTTCTCTCTTTAAAGAAAAACCCACACTTATCGTGGTCCAAACTCCTCCTCTTCATTTCCCATTCATCCGCGTGAGCTCTCTATCGGTCAACCCCTCAGCTAAAATTTCCCTCGTTTACGGCACCAGCCAGGTGTCAGAAATGTCCTCCAATGATACGTCTTAGCAACTGATAGCTCTGGAACACGTGCCATTGATAGTCTCTTCACAAAGGGACCATTTGGCATTCAGATGGGTGGACACTCCTTTCCCTTGTTAGGGCTAGAAACACCTCCCAAGCAATAAATATGGTCTTTCAGGCGAATCTTTCATAACCAAATGCAACGACCACTCTGTGGTAAGCAGGCCCAACACCTAGCAATCTGGAGGCCTTTAACAATGGAGGGTGTAAACAGGTGGTGAACAGCTGGTTTGGAAAGCCTCTTAACGTCAATAGACTAGGTGAACGTTACAATGTTAAATAACACCAAATATCTATTTCGACACTCATTTTAATCCTGCAGAAGGGAAAAGAAACAAACACAGGAAATATATTGTCACCAAGAAGATAAATAGTTACAAACTTTTAGGCTCACTCTTTTTTTCAAATCAACTGAGAAAAAATTTAAATTATTAGAATTCGATTTTTAAATTCTCGTTCATAAAAGAACACAAATATTTGCAATGAAAGCATAGAATTTTAAACTTCCCAAACCCATATTTCTGGTATTTTAGGTATACAAACATAATCTAATAAAAGTCTATTTAAATATATTTATGTGAAACTATTTTCAGTGACTTCATAGTGGGTGAATAGAACTAATTTCTTTCATTTCTTCCGTTTCTTTCATGAAACAAACAACGAAAAACGTAGTTAAGTTCATCTATGTCTATACTGTACAGAAAACGTTTGCACATCTGTGAAATGCTTGCTTGGGAATTATTTTATTTCTACGTTAAAAATGTTCTCGAATTCCAACTGAATTCTTTCAAAAGACAATTAGGTGTTTCTTTTGATTTTTTTTAGTTGATCGTCTGATCCCTCAGAATTCAGAATTTTGATGTAATTTACCAGCTTTTGTACTTCTTTGTTGTTCTAATATAGAATCGTGTTTATATTTAAATTACTGAATTAAATGTACTCAACATAATAAATACAGTAGAGATAAACGATTTCATAATGACAAATAAAATTAAATGGTAATACTTCAAACGTATTGGCAAATTGCTTTAATTTTCAATATATAAGCTCCAAAGCATCAAGATATCTTGAAATTTTTTTATCATTGCATTACAGGAAGGATTACGATATATTTCGTGTGGATGCTTTCCTGCCATTTTCATTCTGTTACTTACTCTTGTTTTATTCTTTGATAATAAAGGATATGGAAATATATATGTTCTTCAACTATTGCCACCAACCTAAGCTTATCACAACCTAAAAGAACTCATCCAATTTAATCAAACACATTTTAGCAGCATTTTTGTCCAAGGTTTTAGACTTCACCACTGTCTGTGAAACCTCTACTTTAATATTCACATCAATCAATCAACAAGTTCATCATACATAACCTTACAACTGAACAACAGATATCCATGTCAAATATACAGCCGTATATTCTGCCCAAGTCTAATCAGTTCTCATTTTGAAATGCATTATTGACTTGCAAAAAATTTACTTGCAATATTTTATCTCATTCATCCAAAACCAAGAATTTATTTCAAATATTACTCTGCCGATCACGATAAAGCATGAACTGCACATATATAATTTAAACATAATGTAAAAAATTTTCATCAGGGCCTGTAAGAAAAGGGGTGCTTTGTGTAATATGGTCTTTAAAAATATAAGTAACACATTAAATATAAGAAATACATTAAAAATATAAATAAATCACTTTCACCTGAATTTCTCATTTTTACTGAATCTATCTGCAATCGTGGATAAATGTTTTTTATCGATTAATCCCTGGCTTGTGGCTAACGGAATCTGAAATTCGAATTTGGATTTTAGATGCGTTCTCTTTAACCGATTAACACCAAACTATGGCACAAAAGTACAAATGTAGTAACAACATACGAAATTTGAATATTCAAATCACTGCATTTTAGAATTATTGCACTCTCAACTTCTCAAAATACATATGAACCTGTTGTTAAACCTTTCATTGAATTTGGCATAAAAAATTGATGCAGATTTAAAAGTATTATGTCGAAATTTATCCATTTAACTTTCTTTATTTTTTAATTGCCGTGTTTAAATTATATTTGAACAACTGCGAAAACAGACTTCCTTTGAATGGAGTTTACTCAAAATTTGATAGGAATCTACTATTTGGAATAAAGATATGACTTGTAAATTAGTAACTGAGGTTGTCTACCAAATATAATCTGTCTTTCCTAAAGTACTTTAGAGCTATAATTGTAACAGACAGGCAGTTGTAATGCTAAAAAAATTATTTTTCGAACACAGGAAGTTCTGAACCATAAAGATTCGTAAAAATCTCAAGTTCAAGCATTTTTTATTATTATAATATATTATCCAGATTTTGTTTACAAGAATGTAAAAAAAGCATGATATTTATATGTTATTCATATTGTTCTAGATATATATTATATGCGAGACACACTTTATGACAATTAAATTGTAACAGAGTAGTTTGATAATGCCACACAATGGTTTTATTTCTTTCTTAACAGTAAAAAGAAATTCTAAATTAAACAGAATTTTATGCTTTATGAAATAAGAAAAATTCGGAAGTTGTTTTATACCATCTGCAATGAAAGTTTTTACGAAAACAAAAGAGTTAATTGTAAGTGAATTCTCTTATTAACTAAGTGCTTATAAAAACTTCCTGCTTTTGATGGCATATAAAGAATTATTCTCCGCTGCGTAAAATAATATATTTAAAAAAGAAAGAAGAAAAATATAAATGTAATAGAAAATTCTTCGCTTTCTTTAATCTAATTAGTTTTTTAGCATTCACTGCTCGCCCAAGAGAATAATAGTTTCAAGACAATATTCACAGAGCATACTTCTAAAACCCTGTTTTATTATTGTTGTTTGTGCGTTTTTTTTTTCTGGAAACCAAAAGCAATTCTTTTTAAGTGTTCTTTAAAGTAATTACCACTTAGGAAGCAAGACTGGAAAATTTTTTGAGAATATTGGTTACCGATCAAGAATGGTTTTCTAACAATGCAAATTAAGGAAGTTAATAAGTATTTCAGATTCAAGCTTTAAACATAATTAATTTGGATTTTTAAAAATGAGCAAAATTCCTTTTTCTTCGTCTCACTTGGTATGTTATTGCACTTTTTTTCTTGTTCTTTAACCAATAATTGGATATAACAAAAACGTAAAGTAAATAATCTTTCAAAACAGATTTTTTAAATTAGATAATTTTAGTGTTAACAGCCACAACTTATTTTTACTTTATCGTATACGCAGAATAGAGAATACACAGGTTGATACAATTTCAATGCACTATAAGGAATAATGTAATATGTGTCACCTCTAACTTTCTTTATGGACACTGCAAAAAACAAATTTATTTTAGGGGAATCTCACTGTGAAATTGGGATTCTTTCTTCATAAACGGGGATCATTGTACTTGTGTACACAAATTTACAAGAAATGTTGCTTCAAAGAAAACTAAGTAATCGACAATATCACCATTTTCCAAACGAATCTCCATATTGGCACAAAATTTAGTTTTGTTTGTCAAAGTCATTCAGATTTTTCAACAGGAAAATAAAATTTCACATGCGGTATTAGAAGTAAAGACAAAATTTTAAATTAATGAATAATAAAAAATTTCTAATACTGTAATGTGCATGCCTTCCATGTCAATATGAGATGTCGGCATTTTTCTTAGATACAATAATTTAAAATATAACTTTTGAATGGTTAATTATAAAAATTAGGTTACAATTTTGTAAAAGTTAAAAATTACAAATATTTTAAACAGCTTTAAAAAATGAAAACAAAAACAATATAAAATGTCCAAATCAGCTTAATGACTCGATAATATAATAAATGCAACTGCTAATACTTCAATTGAAATATTATGAAAATAAATACACAATTGAAATGCAAACATAAAAGGCAAGTAGTCGATTTCATATTCACTTCATTGTATTATTCTAGAGAGCATAAATATTCATCGAATTCTCCAAACATATAATTTCTTGGCAAATCTCGCAGCTAAATTAATGCCTTAAAAATCTAATATTTTTATAATTTTTGGCAGGTTTGGCAGGTTTGCGTCCTTTTTCACTTGTTGACATTCTTTAAAATCTAGAGTTATTTTCAATGTTCTTACTTTTAAATCGCGTTTCAAAGGGGTAGGCATTTTTTCTTAGCATATTTTTTCGTAAGAATGTTTGCCAGCTGTCTTAGATTCTTCCTTCTTAATAGTTTTTATTTATTGATTGTCGAAGAACTAAGGGAGATGTTGGTTGCAATTACGTTATTTTTAAAACAACAAAGGGAACTATATCTAAAAAAATTCTTTGAAGGCCACGCATATTTCTGCAATACAAATTGCAGATTCACAGTGCTCTATTTATACCAATAATTCCCACAACTACAATGCTGACTAACAGTTAATCGAAAAGAACGGTAATAATTGCTTAATTATATTTTCATATATCCTGTAGTAAGAAGATTTTAAACAAAATTCTTTTATGGTGTATTTCTGCTACATGTGTAACAGCTGGAAAGTTAAAAATATTTTACTGTATGAAAAATTTATATTACGTAAGAAATGTTATACCGATATTGGATATCCTTAATCCATTACCAAAAAAGAAAATTTCACATCATTGAAAAAAGAATACGAGTAATTAATATGATAATTAAAAACCTATAGAAAAAAATTATGTATTTAATTTATCGAAATGAAAGCTGTGCACCAGAAATTTTATTTATGAAGTCACTTTCAATTTTTGAAATTGATTTTAGACTATCATCTATAATGATGCTCAATAAATGTTTCTCATATGTTTCTCCTAGGAAAAAAGACGTACAAAGAATTCCCAATATGAGTCAAATATAAATCGATCGATAGAGCCACAAAGATAAATCGCCAAATATTTACAAATTGATTGTGAAATACGAACATCACTGTTGCAACGTTGGCAAGGAAAACAAGGGGAAACTGTTTTTGCAGCTGTTCTGAGCACACGGTATTACGATGAGTGACGTAAGTCACTTCCACCCCCACCCCTCCCACTCCTTTAATCCCTTGTTTTCTGTTATGGAACTTTGCAAAAAAAAATTGTTTTGCGCAGAATTTTTATTGCATTGCTGTCAAATATGCGTTGTATTTTCTAACTGTTTCAATGCGAGAGTCCCTTGTTGTATTCGAAAATAAATGTGGTTTTAAACTTTAATTAAAGTTTGTGTAAAAGCTTTTTTTCGTTTATTAGCTATTCCAGTTTCCAGTCTGGTAATAGTAGTAGTAAATTTAGAACAAGAATTGAAGAGTTTCGTTTAATTAGATATCGAAACAAGTCTGTTAATTTTATTTATGATTTATAGTAGAAATTACACGCTTTTGAAATTAAATTAATATTTAGAATACTATTTTCTCTTGATAGGTTTCATTGATTATTGTGTTTTGTAGATTTGTTTCAAGTTTTATTTTCATGGAAATTTATGAAAAATAGTTTATTTTAATTAATTTAATTTTTTTTATTTAATTTTTATTCCATCAAGTACAGCAGAATATCATTAACCCATCAGGTAGAAGCCCAAAGAGCTACCAGATTGATAGAAGAGCCAGGTTTTTAAAAAAAGAGTCTTTTGATAATAAAATTAATGTTTACTTTACATAATACATGTACACTATCTAGAGGTTTCTATCGTTTCTAGAGGTCATGTGGTCCTTTTCAAGTTTGGTATAGATGCAAGTGAACTTACTTAAGAAGCAATTATATTATATACATATATATACAGCCATCATTCGGAAAGAAACGTACAAATGGCAAAAAAAGAATACTTATAACATTAAAAAAGTGATAAAAATTAGAACGGAAAATAGCAAAAGTACAATAATACTGGATTAATGAGTATAGCAATGCATATTATGAAGGGGAAAAATAAAGCTATTATAAAAATCATATTCTTTAGGATAATTAAGATATATTAGGAATAAAGTAAAAGGAGTATTAATTTACTGGAAGGAAAAGTTTATAGATTTAATCTAATTAAAATTAGGTCTAGCTATATTAATCTAATTAATATAGGGTGACCCTAAATTAATAGGGTAAAAATCTGCTAATTTTCCAAGTTCAATTAGGAATTTAATTATACTTATGATTCTTTAATTGGAAGATGAAGTATCATGGATTCTTTTACAATCTAAATAAAAATGTACAAAGAATTATACTCAAAATAATAAATATTATAATATGCATTTCAAAATGTGAGCAATAGTCTATTAATTACAATGAACTATGATTACTGAAATTAGTTGCAATGAAGGGTTTTTCAAGGTAACAGATCTTATTCACTCAGCTATAAAACTGATTGGACTGTAAGATAACTATGTACCATTGAGAATCTATTAAATTTCCTTTTAACAATCCTAACAAAATTTACCAATTTTGTTTTCTTAAAACTACTTTTTTGTTTAAAATTTATTAACGTTTAATGTTTTAAAATGTATGTCAAGAATATTTTCTTTTCCAATGAGAAAAGAGAGTTGAATCCTGAAGCACTTTCATATTTAAGCCTGAATTAGGCATTTTAATTCTTTTAATTACAGAAAAAGAGTTTTATTCTTGCATCACTACAAGTTTGTTACACGAGACTTGCACATCGGTATTTATTATTGCAGCCTTATATTTTCTTATACTTCTATATTGTTATTTTTATATATTTTTTGTGATGGTTTATTGGCTGCATTTCCTGAAAACAATATAGGAAACACTATCTACACCATCTGGTAACACAACATATGTTCACCTATTTCTGTGATTTAACTTAGTTTTGTTTAACACTACTACCTTGATGCTGATTCGAATATTCTATTCATGCCTAACAAAAGAAAGCAATTTTATAATATTATGAAAAAAAACATTCTATTAGCCTTATACATATTCTGTTTATACTAGTCAAGGGTATTTCCAATGAATGCAGCTACGAAAACAACTGTAAATATTTTAAATATTCAAAAATTAAATAATTTTCATAAATCAAAAGCCAATATCAAAATTAAATTAAATAAAGATTTATTAAATAAAAATAATTTGACTAATAATATTTTTCAAATTTCTTCTCATAGGAAGCCTTAAAATTTTTGCCAATTATTAATTAACTAAAGTTAAAATTTAATAAATCATAGGGATGTACTCATTTCCACCACGCCAAGAGTATCTGGTCCAAATTTTGTAGCTGTAGTCAAATAGTATTTTATATAAATCCCCCACAAATACAATCAGAAACATTATCTTTTCTTATAAGCAGAAATAAACGGAATATGCTGCTCATTCTGGCAATATAACCACTTAATAAGCCACCAACCTTAAAATTAGATCCAAAGAAAACCAATTCTGAAACCAACTTTGATTTACAATGTTCGATAATAGTTACTATATTTGTTTCTAAACATTCCAAAATGTTTTAATTACCTTATTAAAATATTTCAGTTATGTTTGTACATTAATTTATCTATATATTTATTTTGAGAGAAAATTAGTTTCATTAGAAGACATATTTAATACAGCATAACAATTAGTTTAAAATAGTACCATGCAATGAAGATAAGAGAAATCTGTTAGTTTTGAGTCTCCCATAAGGAATTCCAAAATTTCGAAGGTCAAAGTTTACATTGAGACATTTAATTAAAATTTGGAACACACCGGCATATTTTCTTAATCAAGGAAAAGATTAAAGATCGGGATTGGTTGAATAATTTGGAATGTTTCACGGCTTTGTTCTATATAACTTTAAACTTAAAGAGTGTATAAATTTTAAATAAATTACTGAAGTTCAAACGCACTTGGAGACAAATAATTTGTACTTATTGATTAAAAAATAATTTTTACTTAATTTCATTAGAGTTGTTGAGGAATTCAAAGGATATGTATTTTAAATTTGCACTACAAAATAGGATAGAAAGATAATGATCTTCCTAATTGAAAAGATAGCCGTTTCATATTTATACCACTACTCAAATTTCTCGGATATCTTTATAAAAGCATCTTGCACTTTCAATCTCGAGCTGTAATTGTCTTTCGATACAAATTTTTCTGGAATAACAGTCTTGAATAGCATTTGTCGGGAATAATTACAAAATAGTTCCATTTTAAAATTACATAATAAATGTTTATTTCATAAAATTTCACTAATACATTTGATCCAATTTAATAAATTATATTGAATCAATTTTTCAACTTTGAAACTTTTTTATAAATATTAACAAATAATTATGAAAAAAAATACGTATAATCATTCATGTCAATTTCTTTATCCCCAAAGTATTGCCATAACTATCTTCTTAAAAATACATTTTTCAAAAAGTTTCAAATTATTTTCTTGTCTCCCAACCCAAGATAATTAACCCTTTAACGCACATTTTTTCACCAAAACATAATAATAGATTATAGAATCTATACCTTACATATACGCAAACGTCCGAGCTACGCTGGTTGCCACATAGAAGAGTAACCCTATGATTTTAAACGCCCGAGCGAAACTCGGGCTTATAGAAATTTTCCAGTAACTGGTATCCGAATCGTACTTGGGTTTAAGTGTTAAGTGGTTAAAATAAACAAATGTACTTAACATGAATAAAAAATACCTATAATACTTTAAAGAGAATGGTTTAAACACTAATTGGAATGGTCTACTCAAAAGTTTCTCCTATATTCCCTAATGATGGTTTTAAAACCCTCTATAATTGTATCATCATCATCAATTCCTTTGTCTTCTGTCATACACTACAAGGCTGAGGATATTTTTAAGAAATCTAAAATGACTTTATACTAATACTGTTTGAAGTACAAGATCAGACTGATAACAATTCTAAAGCAGGACATCTGTTAACTGCAGTCCCAAAAAAATCAATCAAGATTTTAAGCATTTCTTTCAGGGGGATACAAATTTTGCTTATTGGGTTTGAAAAGATTTTGGGATTTTCTGGTTTCACAATGCATTTCCAACGAGGAATTATATTATAATTTTAAAAATTCAGGGTTTCACTCAATGAGCATCTGTTCGACTTTTTGTCATCCAAAAACAGTCTAAACTGTCAGAAGAGTATGCGATAATATTTTGAGAAAATTTTTGTTTTACATTGAATTTTTGTAGAATGAAATTTCACTTCATTAGAGCTTTGATAAAATGTAGGTAGTAAAAACTATTATGTTCATATTTTCTTATTGCTTTTTTTTTGTTTAAGATAAGGTATGATTTAAATTTTTTACAGAATTCAGCACTCACTAGTGAAAAATAAACCTTGATAATTCATTACAAGCAAAGTAAGCATACAATATTCAGCTAAAACAACTACTCTAAAAATATATTTTACTTTTCTGTTAGAATGCAAACGATATATTTTTTTCTAGAAGTGTTTACATTTTTATCTGTTTCAATAAAAAAATTACAATAAAATAAAACATTATTCTGTTAAGAAAATATATTTATGTTGCTCTGGTATTTTTTTATGAATTAAAAAGAATTAAATGATCTAACATTTCGGATTTCACATAATTATTTTTCTCTAAATGTTGATTCAGTAACTATAAGAAATTTTATCGTGATATTTCTTTTCTGAGAAAACCTGAAATATGCGAATTATATGAATTTAGACATCTAACTACTACAAATTAAAAGTAATGCTATTTTAAGCTTGCATATTTTGACAAATTTTGAAAGGAAACCAAGTTAAATACATAAAAATCAAAACTGAAAAATGATGAGTGATTTTCTTTTATTTATTCTTTTAATGCTTTATATTGTTTCAAAATGAAATAAGAAGAATAACGATGATATTTTTTTAATATTTAACATACTGCTAAAATTTGACGATTATAGATTTTTATAAAAGCAATCGTATAAGAATTTTCTTTGTTACCAAAAATATCTTCTCCTGTTAATTTTGAAAATATATTAATAATTTCCAATGCATGAATTTTAGTTTAAATTCATAATTAATTAAAGGGATACAAATGAACGATTGCTATTTTAGTTTGTATGATACAGATTCAAATCAATCTATTTCTTTTCCAAAAACAGAAATCAACTACAAGTCAGTTCAACTCAATTTTATTTGTCGTCTTAACTGAACTCAAAAGATTATTTCTATCAAATTACTTAATATTGCTTTTTACTTATTTATGCTTTTATCTCTACAGAGCGCAGCCCTAGTAATTATGCTCTACGATGCGAATAAAAAAACCATTTATCATCTGATACTTCTACATGGATATCAATTCATTTATTCTTCTATGTGTGTATGTTATGTAGGATAGTTTGTATTTAAGAAATGAATTGTTTTAAATTTCATGTGCACAAATTTATGATGAGTTTTGGGAGTTTTGGAAATTTATAATATATATAAAACCAAATAATCAAAATGGAAAAAAATGAATTTAAAAAATGCTTATCATAACATACCTTATGATAAATATTTTTAGCACTTTTTTAAAAAAGGTGTTACAATATGAAATATAAATTGTTTTATGAAACTTTACACAATATTATGCATCTACTAATAATATATATATATATATATATATATATATATATATATATATATATATATATATGAAATCTTAAAATTACAGAATAAGAAATATATTTTAGACTTCATTTTTAAACCTATTCAACATAAATTCATTCCAGCAATTGAACCAATATACTTTTTGAACGAATTTTTAAGTAATTTTTTGAAGGGTATACAGTAATATTGTTTAAAATTGAAAATACTTGAAACCAGAATATATTTTTTACTGTTAATAAAATATTGTAATACATTTCATAATGGGCACATCTTATCCTTTCTGTGTATTCTAAATTTTAATTTAGACATAACAGTTCATTGAAAAAAATTATTTGCAATTCAATTTTTAATGATTTTTGAGAAAAAAAATCAAAGAAACTCCCTTTTTTAAACAAATGTTCTGAATATAACTAAACTAATTTAAATTATTAATTTTAAGAAAATTACTATATCTCACGAGATAAGTAGCTGTTATTCAAAAGTTATATTCACAATATGTTATTTTTAAAATCTATATTTGATTTTTTTAAATCCAATTTAACTGTAGGGAATTTTCGCAATTTTCTTAATTTTGGATAATTTTCTTAATTTACCTTCCGAATCTCGCTCAAAAGCATTCCTCCTGCAAAAGTAGCCGAGAGTTTTCTGTAAAGAAAGCAATAAAGTGTTTTAACGACAGTTTTATATCATGAATTCGAAACAGATGCTCAAACATGGTTTTGAAGTGCGTATACTAAAACAGAATATAAAATCTCGAAATGTCCATCGTAAGAGGAAAACAAAAGTTTCAAAGAACTCTGAACTACGAAACAGTTTGTTGTTATATATTACGCGAATCTTGAGATTTATAGTTTTCGCTCTGCAGATTTTGCTCCTTTATTTTCTGTGGCGAGAGCAATTCCTTTTTATTGTTTTCGATTAATGTTCCTTTTATTGCAGCGAAAATGTTACCTAGTAGGGTTTCAAAGTTTGATTTGTATGAAAAAAAAATTACTTTGTTATATCAATTTCTGAAAAATTTGAATTTTATACACTACTTGTTGCAATTTCAGTTTAATCATGTCGTTACTTGCTGGTTTTATGTATGGAAACACATAATTCATACATTTACTAACATTAGTTTCCATCTTTACTTTTGTGTTTCCATGATTCATTTTCATTCTTAATAAGTCTTGTCATTGCTGCTACTTACCTCCGTTGGATTGAACATGTACTCAAAAAAAGACAAGAGATCGGGGAAGAAGGAGTGCAGTTGCTCATGAAGATAAAGACCCTTGAGCACCCAAGGGTGGAAGTCTGACTTTATCTTACATTAAGATTGTACTCACACACTAGCTTACACCACCCTATTTACAGAGAAGTTCGCTCACACACCTCACAGATAGAACAGAGGAAAATAAAAACCGTGACCAAACCATAATTCAAACCCCCAAGACAATCCAGATCATCGGAAGGACGCGTTATTCCTGGTTCAGAATGTCAGCTCCTCATAAGCCTTTTCGTATAAGCAGAATGCACAAATGCAATACGTGTTTGGATTTTTTGTGTGGGTTCTGTAAGCATTATTAAGGAATTTTCCGTCATTGTGTAGATTTTTACTTCTTTATTGAGCCTTAATTTATAATTAATATAAATAAGAGAAAATATTGTTTTTTTTTGTAATAACAGTTTTTGAAATTTCAAAATATTTTAGGTACATCCTGTATTATTCATTTGAAACAATATTTGTTCGTCTATTTTCAGTTTTATGCAAAGTTATTACCATATTCTTAATAAAATTCATAATGAAGCAAAAGTAAGAGTTGACTTTATTTTTAAAACGCTTCATTTCATTTTACTAAAATTCGTCACATCTCTAAAACATTATGTTATATGCATCATTTTTCAAAATAAATTATTTTGAGTCTAAACTAGTTCTACTCTGATGAATGATCTTTATCTTTTCCATTTCGAAAACTTCTTACAGATTATTGTAAAAATTACCATAATGTCAAAAAGTTTGATATTTTTTTCCCATGGCCTTTTATTAAGGTTCTAATGATTAACTTAATTTAAAGGCATTTGAAGTAATTTACAGGAGATTCAAAATTACTATTAAAAATTACGGCCCAAAATCAATCAAATACCTAATATACTTTTCAAAGATAAAAGAGGTAAAACTATGGCAATCAAATATAAATTGGCTTAATCAACTTCAATATTATTAAAGCTAATCACAAGCAAACAATTATATTCCAACATTTATAAAAATCCATTATATTATAAAATTAAAATGAAAGAATTTCTTCCTTTTGTAGGAAATTTTTTTAACATTTTGATTCTTTGCATTTAAAAAGATAGTAATTTTAGAAAAAAAATTACTCATTAATGTGCAATTTATTTGGAAATATCGGCTTCTAATAATGCTTTTTTTTCTATTAAAGATAGAAAAATACTCAGTTGATTCGCAACAAATATTTTTTTAGAAAAATAACAAGGTAAACGAGATCAGATCATTAAAGTCTGCAACTTCCAAGCTAAAAAAATAATACACCCAACACACAAAAAAATCAAGTAAAAATCCAGTATCTGCATTCTTTAAATAATAATTTCTTTTATCCAGCAGCAGAGAGAAAAATGTGTATGAGCTGTTTCTAACATCTTTCAAAATTTGAAATGCGCTCTTGTTTCTTCTCAAACGTATTTCTTTATGAAATTTTCTTTTTGGAGTGTAATTTTTTTTAAGTTTAAAATGGTTTAATTTATTTAATATAACAACAAGCAGAAAAATATTTTCATAAAAACTGTTATTTATAATGAGTTTCCAGTGTTTTCAAACTATATTATTTATTCAAAATAGCTTTTATAATAGCTCTCATAAACAAATTTCAATATTGCTGGAAGGCATTTTTATTGACTGGCTATGATTTTTGAAAGATATCAGTCTTATCTTTTCGGATTTCGTTCTATGAATTTCTTGAAATATACAGTGTCCTATATGATCAAATTGGTAAAATTATAGAGATTTCCGATTCTTCAGAAATTTTATTTCCATAATTCGTTTAGAGTTAATTTCATTGATATTTCTTGAAATAATCTTTTCTGAATTCGATTCGACTTTACGATAATCGCAATAATGAATATATTTCTTGTAAGTTAAATCAGATTGCAATATTTTTTGTTATTTCAATTTCAGATAAACGCAAAAAATAAAAAAAGTTTATGAAACATGATTATTAAATAAATAAATAAATGATTGCCTTTTTGCTATTCTTGATTTTAAATTAGATATTATTCCAGTTTATTAAAAATAAAAAAAATTAAAATAAGGCTGAAATAAATTTTATTTTTGTGAAAATAAAAGCTATTATTCTTTCATCTAAAATCAAATGCTTAGTTTTCCAAAATTTGAGGATATGTTTCATCTTTTAAATTAGCTTTTTGGGAAAATGCGTATCTGTCATGTAGAAATTCCTTTTTAAAACAAATCTTGATTATTCTTTTAATTCCCATGCTCCCGAAATCTCTCCACCTCCAAAGAGCCATTTATTTATTTATTATTAGATTGCGAAATTTGTATTATTCAGTCAATCTTAAAAATTATTATTTTGAGCCATGGTTTTCAAATCAATTATAAAACAATTTTAATATCAAGTATTTCTAAGTTTTTGCATTACAAAATGCATTGTAATGCAAAACCTTAGCTATTACAGAAGGTATTTCTATCTTAATGTATAAATTAAAGCATAGAATTAAAAGAATTTTCTAAATATCAGCTCAGGTTTCATGGAAGGGCAAAGAGTATTCGATAAATCACTAAATAATATTATTTTCATCATCATTAGGTTTTCATCAAACTTAATATTTAATTTTCATCAACTTATTTAATATTTAAATATTTAATTTTCTTCATCGCTTTTAAGTAATTAATCTTTTTTTAAAAAATTTCTTAAAATAGTTATATATATTATTTACTGGAAATGTTTTTAATGTTTAAATTAAATGTCATTTGATAGAAATTAGTTGTTAAGAACTTTTAATAAACTGAATTATCTCTGCAGGAAACTTCAAAAAAAATTGAAAACTAAGTTTGTTTAATTAAAAGATCATTAAGTTTCAAAAAATATTTATTCTTTTTTTGTAGTATTTTCGATATTAATTTTATGGAAAAGCATTTTACTTATGTAAAAGTTTTTCCTATAAAGACACTTTATTTATTAAGTTTAATTTTATTATATTATACTTATATTCATCAATCTAATTTTGAACTACTTCTCTAAACTCTAGCGTGATGATAGGATACATTTAGTCTGCGCCAATAAGATAATATTTACCTTCATGAGCTGAAAATTTATTCTACAAAATATTCCCTACGTTGGAATCAGAAAATGAATGCTAATTTGAATATTTAAATGACACGACATTACGGCATGCCTAAAATCCTGCCTCTAATATAAAGCTGCATCGTTAGCAGAATCAAGTTCAAATCCAAACATTTCCTTCCTTTCAAAAACATCATCAGCCTTAAAATTACCTTGCTGCAACAGATACATGTTTTTGTCCGTCGCGTAAACTGAAAGAAAAAGTTTTTAATATATCTGCATCCTACAGCGGTCTCTCTTGGTGGCATATCTACCTCAAAGGTGAATTGAAATTAATAATTCATGAATGGCAATGGGAAGTTGTCAGAGGTTGTCATGGTAACCACCCTTAGCTTAGAGAATAAAATGGGGAAATAGATGTCAGAATCAATGAGCATCCCTTAGTACATTTCTGTTGAACTACGAAAACAAGAAAATGGAAATTGATCTCATTTGCTATCTTCTAGAAAAGTTCTGATACTCGCATGTTTATTTCAAGATGGGAATTCATCATTTTTCAGTCAGAAATTACCTAGAAAAGTAGAAAATTTAATTTAACGAAAAGTTAAGAACAGTTAGTGGAATTTTAATATACACAGACTTGAAGATCTTCGGATAATTTATTTTGTCTGATTCTATAATGAGAATGTTTTGGTCTCTCTTAATGCCATGTGGGTATTTTTTAATTCTTAATTGAAGATGGAATTTTCAATAAAATGATCAGTGGCAATATAATTAAGTTCTTCGAGAAATTTATTCGTATTAAATATCAGTCTCTGCTGTTACCATGGAAATCGATTAGCTTCGTCTTTTTGATAATGATATGGATATGAATTTACTCCTGACAGCTAAGTTTACGAATAAAAGTAATTTCAATCGTAGGAAATTGTTTTTATTCTTGTCTTCACTTGATTTAATTAGAATTCATATGTCGTTTTATATTATTTAAAATATAGCAAATATTCTAATGACCGTTTCTATTCCTTTAATTGGATTTCATTTAACGTTGAATAGAATTAAATTGCAATCATTGTTCAAATAAAAAGTTTAAATATTCTAAATCTGAACTTTTTTTTAATTAAATGTTTGCATGGTACGAACTGCCTTTCTTTGTATAAATATGATCCGCAAAAGTTAAATTTTAAGTGCCGAAATTTTATCTTTTAAAATAATTTTATTTAATACAACTACAGTGATGATTTTTGATCATATGTGTCATATTCCTTGTTGAATATTTTATGTGGCCTAGGTTTGAAATTTCATCACTGAGGTAAAATAGAATTCCAAAGACAATATTTTTTGGTGCCACATGTGGGCTACGAGAATTAAGGATTCTATTAGAAGACTGAATTTTGACTGTCCTTTACATCAAAAATTCTTAAAAATTTCTCAATCTCAAACATTTTTCTCAACATAGAAAGAACCCCCAAATAGTAATTGAATTTTCATTTCATAAATATACATTTAAATATTAAAATCTAATTTGGAAATAATTTCATTTAATTTATCCCTTATGTTATGATACCTAGATTTTTATATCAGATAGTTATTCTTCCCAATTGGATTTCAGTTCTTGATCTGATGTGACAGAATGCATTAATTTGTAAAAATTTCTATAAAATTCTCATAATAAAACTTAATCATGAAATTAAAACTTAATCAGTTGAATTTCAGTTTGATTTCAAGTAGAACATCTTAATTTTCTTATCTTTAAGATAAGGCAACATTTATATTAAAAAATTGCATTTTTTTATCAAAAATAAAATATTTTTTATACATATTTTTTATAAAAATCATCAATTCTCAATAATTTCAGAAGAGTGAAGCTTGTCATTGTCTATTATCAAATTAAATTACTGAGTTGGAGTCAGCATTTCAGTTTAAATGCTTAATACTTTATCTACTTAAACACTGTCACTTTATGTAGTCCTTAAAGATTAAATATGTATTAAATATGTCGGGAAGTGTATATATTACTTGGAATATATAAAACATCGGCGTTGTTTAAAATACTACTATAAAAATATGAATTATTTGTATTTAATAAATATCTAGAATAGTAATTTAAATATTCTGACTTTCAATAAAGTAAGAGGTGCTATTTAGGCAAAGTGTGAAAAATAGATCATTAGAAATCTTTTATAAAAAGGACACCAGTTTTATAGAAATAGAATTTTTGTTTCGAAAAGGCGTCAATAAATAACTTCATTATAAATCATTAAAAGAGTATAATTATATTATTTATATTTAAAATGCAGTAAATAATTAAAGCTAAAAAACGAAATTGTATGCATTTCTTATTAAAATAAATTTATAATTTACTTCTTACTTCACCGGTTTGTTACATGGGATTGTACAAAAGGCTTTAGAAAATTCATGAAATATTAAATTTTTCCTGCTTAGTTTAAAATTGTCAAAGCATTGTACAGGAAACTGTATAACAAACATTAAAATATTTCATACTTTTATCGAAAACGCTAATCTTTTTTATATTCCATAGGCCATCTACATCGTTATTACGAGTTAGCATGGCTAGTAATATACATATATAAAAGGTTGGAAAATAATATTCTGTGTGGAATAATTAGAGAATTATAATACGTTGCCATGGGAATTATACCATTATGCATGTTTCGGAAAGTATGCAGATAAGTCTATGGTAAAGTGTATAAGCTTCTCCTATGGCTTTAAAATGATATAGAAATCTAGTATTATAATATTGTTAGGAATCTAATATCACCATCCTGCAAAATATTATCATTACAGATAGATTTTTTTTCTGAACGAATAGCAGGTCAATGATTTTGATCCCTTTGACGAGATGCACTAAATTCAGAGTTTTAAGTGATTTCGATACCGATAACGGAGATTATAAAAATTGAGATGCTCACACGAACATATGAGTCTATGTGGAATGTTGATTGTAGATCAAGCTCTCAAGTTGTTTTATACTAAGAGGTGATTCGCATTGAAGGAATGATTTGCTGTCTTTAATTTTCTTCGCAGTGGTGCGAACAAGTTCTGATTCATTTGTATTATCTCGCTTGTTCTTTTCTTAATTGTTTTTCGCTTTATTCTTGGAAGAAATTGTGTTTATTTATCTGTTACAGAGCTTGTAGAATATCTGACACAATTTACCTATTGTACAATTTCCTAAGATTTTTTTCCCAGGAAATAAATATTGAAATACATACCTTTGATGCTAAAAATGCTCTGAGAATAGATTGTCCCAAAGTACCAATAAAGCACATAACTTTTATTCTATTATCTATAATAAAAAAATAAAATAACGAAATTTTTCAAATACAATAAAAGCTCTTTATTGGAAGGGTATATGTTCCATAAATATGCCGCGAATACAGAAACCGTGAATACGGAATGGTAATTTATATGGTATTATAGGGGATACGTTCCTAGATGACAAAATAAAATAAAAAACAAATATATAAAAAATCAATTTAATTGAAGTTTTTGAACATTTTTATTAATTATCTTAAGGCTTATTCAATGGTTTGAAGAATTTTGTAATTTTCTCTTACTTGGCCGTTTTTAAAAGCTCCTTCAATTCAGACTGATGCGCAGAAGTCGCATTAGCAATTTGCCTCCTAAAAATAGACTTCGTTCCATAGACGGATCAATGTTCATAAAGAAATCGCAAAGCTCATTTGCTATTCTTAAACCTTCACTAAGATTTTTCAAATTAAATTTTTCGTTTCCAGTGCTTGTTGAAGCCTCTTCTTCAACGGGCTATGAATTTAACATTTCCTTGAAGTCGGTTTCAGTCAAATCTTCATCTCACGATACAAGCCATTCCTGAATGTCATTTGATTCTATCTGTTCGAACCCATCGCGTCCTATTCCATTCTTGATTTCGGCTATGTTTACAGTTTGAAATTTAACGACATACTTCAGGCAATGTTGTAAAAAGATCTTTTTTACTTTTTTTATTAGTCCATTCGATGGCATTTACAAAGAATATTGGGTTGAATACCTATTGGAATCCTTTTATTATTATGTATGTACTTGTTAGATCCGCGAATAAAGAAATTTTTAGCCGCGAATATAGCGATTGAACCGCATTTTTTAAATCCGCGAATAGTGAAATCGCGAATGAAGGAAGCGCGAATAAGGAGCTTTTTATGTAATTAAAAATGTTTAATTCTCCTGTTGAAAACATTTTCATTTTTCTTATAAACGTTTTTTTTTTTGTATATATCTTAGACACATTTTTATGATATATAATATTTAGTAACTATAACAGAAAGTGAAAAAATTGCTCTAAAAACCATACTAAAACTTAGCATATGCGCACAATGTATTTTTCACCGCTTTCATTCTTTTCCTAACTTTATAATAAATTATGATCCAAAAATAAAACCTTCATTTTCACTGGGGCCTCCTTCGTGGATGGGGTTCTTTCTCTATCAGGAAAATTTGCTCTTCGATATTTTTTTACTGCTTTAACTGTTTTGTTAGACATCGAACAAGTGTGTTCCGGAGTTTAAAGAAACTAATTAAAAGAACCCATGACGTAACGGTCTGGGGTTGCTTAGCAACGCTAAAGCGATACTGCTGATCAAAGACTCGCTTTAGCTCATTACAAAGACACAGAATCGGCTGACTTCCGGCAAGCACTTCCTTCCCCCCACCCCCCAGGGAATGCCAAAGGGCGCAGGAACACTGATTTAGGGTTGGAAAAGTAATTTGGCCTTTAAAATACTTGGTTTTACAGACCCTCAGAATGTGATCTAGCTATTTGCATTTATCTGGGGAACATAATTAATAATGGGGGTAATAAAGATATCATAGTTGTTAATTAGCTTCGATGCCATAAAATTCTTTTCGATACCTTACTGAAATTGGAGTTGAAGCATTTTGTCCGTGTTTTAGAGGATGCACGAAAAAGATAAATGCCACTTTTTCCTATTATTGTTTCTAATTTTAATTAATAAAATCTAACAAGTGTTGCTTATTTTTCTGCTGGATGCTCATTCTTATCATATCCTAATAGCTGACATTTAAATCGTTAGATATAGGTATTATGCAATGATATTTTAAACTTTAATTGAATTAATTTCCTAATTTTTTAGCTTGATTTACCCGATATTAACTTCAGTTATAAAATCTCTTATTTCCTGTTCCAATTCTACTCTTTTTTATTTAATGAATTCTACAAAAGCTCTGTAAACCTGCTTCGGTAGATGAGCTATCTTCCCTCAGAATGAAGGGATAAAAATTGTCAAACTCAGCACATTCTTTTAAAAAGATCCCTATAATTCCCTAGCCTGTGTCGACACGTATAGAGAAATCCCTATCAAAAATATCTCAGTATATAATCACGGGAATAAATTTTTCATTTGCTTTTCCTCATTTTGCTTTTCTGTTGTTCTGTGTTAATATTCTCAATGTTTCTGTTTGCACATAACTCATGTGTCCCGGGATGGAATAAAATAAAGTTAAAAATTCTAACTGTATTTTTTCTGTCTTTGGAGAAAAAATTATATTTACAGGTGTAACTTCCAAATGGAAAAAAATAACTTAAATGTCGTAAAGAAATATATTTTTGTGTCAATAAATGTCTTTCAAAAATTAAGGTTTTCATTTTCGCTGAGATTCTTAGTCCTATTAGTCATATGTAATGAATAATTTTTGCGGCAATATTTTAAACAAAGATAGTTGATCATTTTGCAATCAAAATTAGCCGATTATGAAGCTCTACATATTACTATTTCAGACGATTTAAACTGTTTCTGTTGCCACTTTGAGAAATATTTATTAATTAATATACTGTGTTTCTTTCAAACGATAGTTGAGCAATATAAAATCATAAAAATTAAAAAGCCTTTTTAAAAAAAATAGAAAGTGCATTTATTGTCTTAAAAGTCCAAAAATACAAGGTGCTTATAATTAAAGTTTCACTTTGAAATAGATATACACGAAAACACTACTGGACCATGCATTATTAAACTTGATAATAGTTTAAAGAAGGGCATGGGAATTTCTTTTCCTTCAAATAGTTCAAAAACTCACCATCAGGGGTAATGATGATGTATTCAATATTGTCAAGTAAAGTCCAAAATGAATACATTGATTTAGAATGTGTTTAATAGTTTCTAAAACTTGCTAAAACCATGTTCAATGGGATGTCATTGATTTCATTAAATTATTACCAATTATATTACAATTTGGTCCAGTAATTTTTCTTTTATGACCATTTCAAAATGGAGCTTTAATCATAACCCCCTGTAGATTTATTTGAATAATTTGAATATTATATATTCAAATGATATAATTATAAATAATGATGAATTATAAACGATTTATAATTCTGTAATTGAAAGTATCTGCTCATCTTAAACATTTTAGAAATTAATTATAACGTCAAGATTAAAGAGGACATTTTTTATAAAAGGTTGAAACAGAGTTAATATAAATTCTCTTATTTGGCTGTTGAGTTTATCAGCAAAGAAATTCTCCCTGAATATTTTTTCCTTTTGAATGCTGTATTTCAGTTGACATTGATCATGTCTGAACAATACTGAAAAAAACAACACAAGTATAAATGAATAACAAGTCCTCAATTCTTTAATAGAATCAGAAATTAAAAAGTCACTACCTGAACATTCCCCAAGAAATATATCAATTGCGACAAAGCTGGTTAAATTTATGCATTGAAATTTTAAAATAAGTCATTTTTCATCATTTGCAAAGATTACTTTAATTTTAAGTACCGAATCAATATGTTTCGCATCACTTTGAAAAATGTACAAAATTGTTTTTCAGCTGGACAGAATATACAAAAATATTTTATCTAAGGGCCCTTCTACACAGAATATAAGTTGCTACTGTTTAAAAACAAGAGTTAATGAGAATAATATGCATTATCAAACATTTTTTTTGTTTTCAAAATTCCCCGATGATTTTTCTTGTTTGTCATTTTTTCTTTACAACAAAAATTAAAGCAATGAATAAAAAAATTCATAATTGGATGCATGTTATAGTATGTTATGTCAAAACATGATTATTTTTGTATTGTTTGCCCTTGCTAAATTGAGAGTTTGGGGCAAAGGCATCTATTAGACATTGTTTCTATCAATACTGAAGATGATTATCAAGGCATATTTTAAATTCAGAGATTTTTAAGAAAAAATAAAAATTGAATTAATGTATTATATTTGTCACATTATGTCAAATATCCATAGTAATTCATTATTCTTTGTATAAGTATTTGCTTAAACATTTTTGCAATATTAAAAATTTAATTTTTTCATCAACAAGTTAAGGCTAAATAAAAACATGTTTGTTAATTCAATATGAATGCATATATTAGCTCAAGTTAATATCAAACAACTATCCTTTCTTAACATAGCTAATGGCTAACTTCTTAAAGAATTAATTATTTTTAGGCAACTACATGTAGTCCAAAGCCTATGATAGCGAGATTAGTTTTGTTATTAAGAAATTAAAAGTTATTCGGATTATTGACAGATGGAAACAGACTAAAATAATTTACTGTTTTTTTTTTTTTTTTTTCAAAAAATATGTTTTAAATGTATTTCATGAATTGTGCTTCGTACCACGAACTCCGGTTATTACTTAAGGAGACTTTTGTTGTGAATAAAAATAAGCTATTGTAAAATTGTAGCGATTTCAGTAGCGTGTTTCAAATTCAAGAAATTAATTTTTTAAACAGAAATATTGCGTGCCAAACAATTCTAAAAATTCAAGTTTGTACCGTAAATTCGGCTGTTTGCAGAAACAGAATAGCGCGTGAATCCTATTCAATTTGTTTTTATTTTTTTTTAATTAAAAGAAATTGAAAAGACGAAAAATCCGAGATATCAGCATCATTTCAAAAAATGATGCAGATACTTCCATACACAACTATATAGAAGAATATTTTTTTTGTTATTTTTAAAACATGGGTCATCATTTCAAGTAAGAAAAAATTATACAGCAAAATAATATCAGTGCATATGTATTTTTCATTTTTAAGATGATACAAAAAAGTATTACTGGTGCAGTAAAACTTATTTTTAATTAAAATTCCATTTAAAAATTTTAAAAAACCCCTCAGATGTACTTTCCCATTCTTGAAAATATATGCATGACAAATCTGGCAGCTCTAGGAAAAGCGGTTCAACTTGTAGAGCGCTAATTCGTACGCAGACACATGCATACGTTCATTTTTATTAGTAGTATAATTAAATTCATATCAAACTTATACTTTTACTGGAAAAAGCATATAAAGATGTCAGAAACTTTTTGCTATTATGATTAGAGCCAAATAACTTAATTCTATTAATTATACAGACATAAACTGACTGGGCCAGTAAGTCCATTCATTACCAGAATAATAGATCGGAAGTTTCAAGCTTTCCGATAATTAGTTGAATAAACGGGGAATTCTGTTTGATTAAGAACTAGGATTCGTTACTTGATTAAACCCCGTATCCTAAAATATACCGTATTATTCATATAATTTGAGAGCTGTCTTCTACATAGAGCCATTTAATATATGTAGCTCTATATACAGACTACATAACTCTTATATAGATCTTCTGTATTATGCCACTTAAAATATGGGACATTTATAATCCATTAAGAAAATGTGACATTTTGGTACTTCGTATCCATGCTCGAATTTTCAATGAATGAATGATAACAGTATGCCCTTAAAAGAATATTTTTCAATAATGAGAGATTTTGTGATCAGTATAAATTATCAAAGGAAATAATGGGGACAATTTTATTTAATTTTGGCAGAAAATATTTAAAAAAACCATAAAAGTGTAAATGAAAGTATTTTTAAGGCAATCTTAAGACAAGAGTTTAACACACTAAATCAATCTTTGCTTTTTGGCCTTTAATAGCTATATGATATCGTTATTCTTTCATACGAAATTTCTCGACTACTATACCTTATTTCTACTGATTGAATATAATTACAAAATATATTCATTATGAATCTTCAAAATGTACTTTGAAACTATCACATTTACTTTTACTCACATTGTTTTTCTTACTAATGTTAATGTTAGATGCTTCATTTTTTATGAAAAATGGTATATGAAATATCTACAGGATATAAAGATAATTCTATACTTATGGCCTCATTTTTTGTGACAGAAAAACAAAAAATATTTTTAGCCCTGAATTATTTACAAAATTGTGGTATGAAACTGAATCCTTTGCAATTTATTTATTTCAAGAATTTTGCACATAGGGGAAGATATTTGTGCCCCTAACATTACTTTATATAGAGAATAAATTTTAATTTTATTGGAAAAATTTTTAGTATATTAGTCAGTAAAAAACGCTTCACTTTTTAAGAAATATATTTTAAAGGAAAAAAATGCATAGTAAGTTTGTCAATTATTCAATTACTTTTGCCCAAGATTCCATAAACAAGAACAAGTTTTTTCTTAATTCTAAAATGGCAGAGGCACTGATTGCATGAATCACCATTTGACATTCTATGCACATCTTTCTTTTCCACTTATGAAGATTACATTTGATGCAAAACCACAATACTTGGTTTTCATTCTTTTTTCAACCAATGTTTCCTATTTTTTTCTGTTTCAACCAGGACTTTTTTTCAACCAGCATGTTTTTAAAGTATTTTATTTTCTTTGTTTTGGCTTTTTTATCTTTAATTTACCATAAAAAACTAGGTTTCTAATAACTTTAAGTCTCTTCCGCTAAATTTAGAGAATGATCTCATAAAATTAAAGTAAATAGCTCAATTAAAGTAATTAATAGTGATCAAACAAGAAAATTTTTAAAATAAAATAAATTTAAACAGTATGAAAGAAAATATTTTAGCAAATACAAATAAATAAATTTTCTATATAATTATAAGGAAACGTATTTTTTACCTATTTTAAAGTTACAAAAAAACTATTTTTCAGCTAATATATTTAATTGAAGACTAAATATTGATGACAATCTAAACGCAAACGCTTGTTTTTTTCACAGCAAACGAATAAAAAGTTATCTGAAAGAGATCCATTTACCATTCTTATATGTTTGCCACTTAATTTCATCGCCGAAATATTAATACGATTATAGTTATGATTCTTATTTATGCAATAATTAAAAGTAACCACAATTTTACCATATACACAAATATATATTTTCCAAAAATATTTAAAAATTGTTAACAAAATGGATAACTTATTTTCATTTCTGAATAGCAGCAGAAAAAAAACTTAAGTAATTCTAAGCAATTTAGCTCTAAATTTTATTGCGGATTGACAGCAACAGCTATAACATTAATAATAGGTAACTTTATTACATACTATATTTCAAGATTCCATTGCAATTTACATATGAAATAAAATACACTCATTTATCAATTTTTGAGCAAATAAAAAAACCTTTGCATCTATAACTTCAAATCCGTGTCTTGATTTTTCTTGAATAAAATTTTCTTGAATCTAAATGGATTGCTTCTCGTTGCCAAAAAAGAAGGCTAAATTTTAGTATTCGTGACTCCAATCAAACGACGCATGCATAAACAAGAATAAAATGCAAATACGTTTCTGTGTGTCTTGTTCCCCAAATCGCGTCCCAGAGCAGTATCTGGAAATTTCCATGAGGTAAAACCTGGTGGCGTGTGTGCGAAAACATTCGAAGGCAATTTGTTGTCCTAGCAGAACATTGAGACGGGCGGTCTCTAGATATATACAGGAAGAATAAAGAAATGAGAAGACTGTATTTCGTAACACTAAAGAATGACTGAATTCTGTCTGTTTTGAATTCCA
The DNA here is from genome assembly GCA_026543055.1 of Argiope trifasciata. Taxonomy (NCBI): domain Eukaryota; kingdom Metazoa; phylum Arthropoda; class Arachnida; order Araneae; family Araneidae; genus Argiope; species Argiope trifasciata. Next base: position 234,650 of record JAPMOQ010046685.1, read on the forward strand.
CCGACATTCTTCGAAAGATGAAATTCAATTTCCATTTTTCTTCTACGCAAACTATATTTGTAACGAATATGATTTAATTCAGAGGAAAACGATAAATTGTTGTCATTAGTAAATTAATCAATGGATAATTTTTTACAATTATATGATCTCTGATTGATCAGGAAATTAATAACAAAACTAGCAAAAGCAGAGTTTTGGATTTTTTTTAAAAAAGACAAATCCCTTATAATGATATACAGGGTGATTATAATTAAATTTCCTGCTTGAAATGATCAAAATAAAAACTACTGGTCTGAATGTTATGAAAATCGGTAATAATTTTAAAAAGATCGTGGCACTTTTTTGATGGAAAGGGAAATTCAAAATCTTAGCACCAGCGGAAATGACGCTGTATCAATAATTCTAAACAAAATAGGACATGCAGATATCGGTTTAAAATGTGTTTAAAAGTTTCTAAAACATGTCACAAAGCATGTTCAATCTGCATCCACCATTTTGTGAAAACAAGATAAACGTATTGCTGCATTCTCAGTAGAAAATCCTAACCTATCAGGAGGAATGTTACACTCACATGTCTGTGTATTGCATCGTTCAGTTCCAGTACTTTTGAGAAAACACACATTGAACTTGCTTTGTAACATATTTCTGAAATGATTAAGCACATTTTATACCGATGTCTTCATGTCCTATCTTGCTTAACAATCTTGTATAGCTCCATTTCCCCCCTGGTGGTGGTAAAGATATTTTTTCCAGAAAAGATATTTCTATGACCTTTAGATTATTACCATGTTAACATTTTGTGCAGTAGTTTACCTTTTATGACCATTTAAAAGTGGAACTTGAATCATAACCACGCAGTGTTTTACTTTCTACTTTAACCTCTAATATATAATTAATTTTTATAAATGCTATGGAAATTATTGCAATTACACTTGAATTAAATTGCAGATAGAAATAATATAGATTTATTACATAATTAGTATAAATCAAAAAGATTAACTAAAAATTAAGTTCTAAAATGTATTTAAATATTATACATTCATTAATAACAAATCTATAAGTAAAATTTCGAAATTGAAATAAATATTTTCAAGGGACTCAATAAAAACTCGAAGGCAAAATAATATTTGTAAAAGCATGAAGCAAATCAAATAAATATATAAATTAATCTTTCACTTTTGTCGTACAAATTCAATCATATGGGTTTTCTAAAACATTATAAAAAAAATAACGAGTATTAGCATCGCAAATAAGAATAAGAAAATAAAAATATTTACTTTGCGATGTGAAAAGCAAATAGTTTTTTAAACAGAAAAACTTTAGATTGTTTTCATAAACTTCTGATTTTAAAATAGCCCAGGAAACTAACTAGTTTGTTTTTAAAAGTATGAAGGGACATTAAGCCTATTCCAAAAACCCACTGTCAATTTTTTAATGTTTTACTATCTTAACCTTCTGACTGCGTAAATTTTTAAAACCAATATTTATATACGATGTTTCAAGTAAGTTCAAATAATTTTCAAACAAAGTGAAAGCATTCCATATGTTACATGATAATAATATGGCATGATAAAAATCTAAATTCGTATAAATAGCTACTCCAAACAACAAAGAATTTGGGATGCAATAGAAAATAAAATGACTGCCAACCGGGTATTAAGCAGCTGAATTGTTAAGGATCGTCCATTTCAGCAATATCCGACAGTTACATTTTTTTCCTCGAAGTCGCACAATTGTGAATTCTGCGTTATGTTGCATATACATAATGCCAATGATCCTCCCTACAAGGAATTTAAATGCAGAAAGCAAGTTATTTGCTCGGGTGTCCAATACTTATTAATAAATAGTGTGCATTATATTATATATAAAACTTTTTTCTCTTTTTTGAAACTGAGTCGTGAGTGAGAAGAGAAATGATTAGAATTTTTAAACTTCGTTTTATTCCATACCGGGAGACATAATTTAAGAACAAGCAAATAGCCAGGAGATAAGTCAATCTACAGCACGGTACAAGCGAGAAAAAGAAAAGAGTGACAGAAATATTTTTCCGATGCTTATTTACCATGATAATGTATTCCATGATATATTTCTTTACACGTGTCGAATTAGATAAGAGAATGAAAGATGTAGTTTAAAATTTATTTAGATGAACAAATTTTTATCCCTTCACTCGGAGTATGAGTCGATTTCAGCAATTTTACAGAGATTTTGTTGCATTAATTAAATAAAAAGTGGAATTGGATCAGGAAATAAGAGAACATTTTAGAATAAAGTTATTATGGGCTAAATTAAGATAAAAAATAAGGCAATTTATCAGGGTTTTACATTATATTTTACACTGAAGTGACAAAAGTCATGGGATAGCAATATGCAAATATACAGATGGCAGTAGTATCGCAGCGAAAAAGTATAAATGCGCAGTTCGTTTTCCAGAGCTTTCATTTGTGTTCAAGTTATTCATGTGAACAGGTTTTTCGTGATTTATGGCGGCACGACGAGAATTAACAGACTTTGAACGTGGAATGTTAGTTGGAGCTAGACGCATGGGTCATTCCATTGCGGATATCGTTAGTGAATTCAACATTCCGAGATCCACAGTATCAAGAGTGTGCCGAGAGTATGAAATTTCAGGCATCACATCCCATCATGGACAGCGCAGTGGGCGACCACCTGCACTTAACGACCGAGACCGCCGACGTCTGTGTAGAATGGTCAATGTTAATAGACACGCAACACTTCGTCAAATAACTGCAGGAATCAATGTGGAACGTACGAGGGACGTGTCTGATAGGACTGTGCGGCGAAATTTGTCTTCCTTGGGCTATGACAGCAGAAGACCGACTCGAGTGCCTTTACTGACAGCACGACATCGCCTGCAGCGACTCTCCTGGGCTCGTAAGCATATCGACTGGTCCCTAGACAAGTGGAAAGCCGTGACGTGGTCAGATGAGTCACGATTTCAGTTGTTACGAGCTGATGGTAGAGTTCGAGTGTGGCGCAGACCCCACAAAGCCATGGACCCAAACTGTCAGCAAGGCACTGTTCAAGCTGGTGGTGGCTGCATAATGGTATGGGCTGTTTTTACATGGCATGAACTCGGTCCTCTGGTGCAACTGAACCGATCATTGACTTAAAATGATTATGTTCAGCTGCTTGCAGATCACTTGCAGCCATTCATGGACTTCACGTACCCCCGCAACGATGGGATTTTTATGGATGGCAATGCGCCATGTCACCGGGCCAGAACTGTTCGCGATTGGTTTGAAGAACATTCCGGACAATTCCAGCGCATGATCTGGTCAAATAGATCGCCCGATATGAATCCCATCGAGCATGTATGGGACATCATCGAAAGTGCCCAAACTCCTGCACCATCCACACTTTCACAATTATGGACGTCTATACAGACAGCATGGCTCAATATTCCTGCAGAATACTTCCAACGACTTGTGGACTCCATGACACGTCGATTTGTTGCACTTAGCCGGGCAAAAGGAGGACCGACACGATATTAACAGCCATCCCATGACTTTTGTCACTTCAGTGTATATATGACAACGTCTTGTAAGAAACAATATGAATTTGGGTAACTGCAACTGCAACATTCATGCACTCCTGTAGCAAGCATAGGTAAACTCTGAAAGATGTGTTACCATATTGTGTATATGCCACATTAGGAGACAGATTTTCCATAAATTTTGACAGTAAAATTTGAAAGCTCGTATAATGGAATAGTAAATTTCTTTAAATAAACATACATAATTTTATTAATAGTGATAAATTGTAATTTTTAAAAAATCAGTTAATATTGCTGAAATTAAAATTCATGAAAATAATATGTTTGTTAAGAATTTCTTTTTAAGCATTCGTATCTTACATTTTCACGCTATAAACATAAATAGTCACATTTTGTAATTATTCTTTATGTGACAACAACGCTTTCACTTTTTCACGTTCAGGATCTCCTGGCAAATAACCATATTTGCTTCTCAAACATCAAATCTGTAGTTTACTGTTTCTTAAAGAAAAACCATGCTAAATGGCCTCTTCGACAAGAAAAAAAAATATTATTCACGGCTCTGAAGAAACGGCACATGCATAAACAAATATGGACGCAAATACGGCCTGTGTGTCTAGTTGCTCGAAATCGCGTCTCAGTACAGTCTTTGAAATTTGCATGGGGCGTGTGTGTGAAAGCATTTCGAAGTCAATTTGTCCTTCTCCCAGAACAGTGAGACGGGAAGTTTTTGAATGTATTCAGTATGAATAAATAAGGAGCGAAAGCCGTGTTTCCTACCTAAAAAAGGAAATTACTGGATTCGGTTTTCTTCAAATTCGACTGGCATTTCTTGAAAGAAGAATTTTTTTTCTTTTTCCTTAATCATAAATAATCGCTTGTAACTTATACTTCCATTAAAGGTAAAAAGGATTTATCATTTCATTTATTGCAAACTCAGCTAGAATAGCATTTTATGTATCCCCATGTGAAAATAACAAATGAAAGTTTCTAGTAAGGGATTGTGATTTATTTTGGTTGTGAAATCAAACATTTACTAGGAATCTTACGCATAGAAACGATGACGGCTAAGTAAATAGTTTCAACACTCAGCTGCTAAATTATAGAATAAATATTTATTTGCATTCTTTACACAATATTATTAGTCCTATACCCTCTGGGAAAATGATATCAATATTTAAGAATTAGGCATGGAATATCTTATAGTTGTGTACGATTGGTTATGCATCAGCAGAACCAAATATGCGTAATTTCTTTAAAAACAAATATTAAAAATTCATCGTTTAGCAAACAGTTTTCGGAATTTCTGTCGTAATTCCAGAGTTTTAAAATAAATATCTCATGTATCGCTAATCATGTCTGATCGTTTTGGTTAAACGGATTGTTTTCACATCTGTATAACTTTTGGTTCGGCAACTAACACAAGTTTCTCACTTGTGAAGGATCATTAAAGGAATACGTTACAGCCTATTGATAGGGATATTAGAAATTATCAGACACCTGAATTTTCGCTTTCAGTTGTAAGGTTTATCAGATTCAATCATTGAATCTTAGTTCTATAACAGAGTTTCCATCTTCGGAATTTTCCATCAGAGTTTCCGTCTTCCATAAGCGGTATCCATCTTCGCACCAATATTGATGTGAATTTTTAAGAGATTATAAATCACGTATTTTGGAAAATTCGCCAATCCACCGTTATTAATAAATATTGTTCTAAAAATCTTAATGGAAATTATTTCAAAACTTTGTTATTAGATTTCTAACTTAAGAAAGGTCGTATTTTTCTAACACTATCGGCGGCAGAATTATATCAGTTATATTAACGAATCAAGTATCATAAAATAAATCAGAAGTTATTTATTTTTCAAAAATTATAATTTATTTAATTAATTTATAATCGTTTCAAAAATGGTTTCCTCATAGCCAATAGCATTATTCTCTGAATGCAAAAAAAATTATGGATTATGGTTCTGACTATACTTCGTACAAATTCTTAATATATTTATGACATGAAATTAGATACTACTGCTGAGAAATTTACGTTATAAACGATCAATAAAATTATATGTGTGGAAAACATCAATGAAATTTCATCTAAGAATGAAGAAGTATCCTAGTAGCTCATTTTCACAGTACAATATTGTATAATATTAAACAATATAAGCAATATTATAACAAAAACTCATATTTGCGAAAGTACAGCGTAAATTGCAATTAGCGATATATTTAAAGAGAAGTATGCCAAGTGTTTTTTTTTGCAGTTATAAAGGCCCGATGTGTGACCAACTTGTTACACATCATATGTTCAATCTGTAATCCAGTTCGTTCCAAACATTTTGTAGCATCTTGGGTTTTTTTTTTGTTGTTATCCTTGACTTAATCTCACAAAACGAAATCATTGATACAATATAATTTTTTTAAAGCTAATGTCGAAAATACTGCCAGAACTTAAATAATGCATTTATGCAGCATCCGGAACCATTTACAAAGTGTAATGTTACAAAACATTTGGAACGAACTGGATTAGAGATTTCACAAAAGGGTCATATATCGAACATTCGTAATTGAAAAAAAAAAAACTTGATATATTTCTCTTTAAATTCATGCAACGCTTACTGTAAACGTGCAGTAATTTCGAAAGTATGATTTTTTTAAATTGGGTTCAGCATTTGTACTCACAATCTATAATATAAAAAATATTGAACATTATTGTACAATCAGTTGTGCCCTCCGAAAGTTTCAGATAGACAGTGTAAAAATTTTTACTTCACACCAATTTATTAGTTGAATTAATGTAATGGCTTTAGTAGGCATAGATAATTGTATTTTGTTAATAGACAAATCACTATCATGCGTATCATACGTTCACCAAACTGAGACACATTTTAAATAAAATGCAAATATATGTCGAATGCTTCAGTACTTATTAGCTGTAGTATGAAGTTATAGTGATGTGCAATTTTATTGCTCATTTTAAATCAATCCGTTCACTTTATTATTATTCTAAATTAGATTCATACTGATCATATTTTTAGAAAAAAATTGAAACAATAATATAACGGACGTTAGAAACAAAGAAATAATATTCAAATCAATTCGACTTTTTTTAAAGGTCCCCCTGAATACATTTTATATCTTAGCGGCAAATAACATTTGTGGGTAACCCTTGGGACGTTATTCATAAACATGAAGGACAACTCCATCAACGACTGTCAAAGAGGGACTACAATAATCAAAAAAGCCATGACGCGCAAATGATTGATGAGAAACATACTTTCGATATTGATGAACAGAGAGGCGCTTCGTCCTTTCCACTAGGCAAAAGAAAATGGTCTTTAGATTCGCCAATTTTCACTGGCTGTAAGATAAGGATTAATTAATCAAAATTTCTGAGCTATCATTAATCATTTGAAAATCTTTTTTGAATTTTGGAAGTGTATTAAAAATTCTTGATTAAGTAACGTTTTCGATTTAAAACCTTAACATATAGACTGAATGAAATCTTTAACATTCTCTTTAAAAAAGAGAATATGACGGAAGAGTCAGGAAATTATCTTTTTACTTTTGTAAGCCTTTAAAAGATAATCCAGACATTCCCGAAACAAATGCAGTGAAATTCAACACTAAGAATATATGTAACACTAATATATGCAGTGATATTCTTAGGTGAAATATTAAAATTATTTGATTATTTATATGTTTAGGCATAGTTCCTAATATTTATTCATATTATAAAATAACTAACAATACTTAGATAAAGTATAGAGTGAAGGTCAAATAAAAATGAAAAGAAAGTCTTATTTTAAAGATATGGATTACACAGAAAAAAAAACCAGTTATTTAAAAGGTTTCACACTCAAATTCAAAATGCATCACTAAAATAAAAGTAACATATAACCAAGTCAATAATGAAATGTTTTTTTTTATTTTACTATTAGTAAATTTCAAATTTTGGTTTAACAATTTTACAAGTTTACAGGGTTTAATAGTTTTTATGCCTTCACTAGCGGATTGGTTCGAAATGATTAAAGGTAATTAAAAATTTCACTATTCAACTGAATTTCGATTGAATATATTGCGTGATTCTTAATGCTTTCCAGGGGAAAACATTCAAAATATATTTCATATTTTGTTTGGTATATCACACAGAGTCACTCCAAGCTGAATTCGGACACCAAAGAAATGATACCAACACATTAAAAATTTGTAAACTAAAAATGATAAAAAACATACTTAAATGAATTTTCCATCGTATATTTATGGCAATTTTAAAAATAAATAACAAAAATCATAAATTGATTTTAAAAAGAAATTATGGCAAAGAATAAACAAAACAAAAAATTATGAAAAAACCTAATTCGGACAGATAAGAAAAGTTTGAAAAATACTTAATATTTTATATATATTTTTATTTTGTATGTAAATCTTCGTTTTTTATTACCTTTTTAATACATGTAGGAATAGATTACACACCTTTTATACAAAAATTAAGTTCGATAATTTTTCATTCCTGCAACAATACTCGTTTCACTTCATCTTTACAGGAAAAAATTTTCCCGAAGTTTTTATTCAAGTTATTCCAATAAATTTCTGGTGGAATTTATATCAGGGACTTCGGATGGAGTGACCATAAGTTTAGGACAATTATAAAGAATTCAGTAATATACTCGATAAGCTGTATGTTTCTAGATCATTTCTCTGATAAAATCACCAGCACACATTATTTAAAAATTTTCTTTAAAATGTCGAGGTATACATTTTGATCCATTCTCCCTTCAATAAATTTCTAGGTTCCTGAACCAGTAGCTGAAGAAGAGCTCTTGGCGGTTACTGATCTACCTATATACTTCCCAAGTGCTTTCAAAAAAAATTTCTGTTAAATTCTTCTTTCGATTTTCTCCAGACGTAAAGTTTGACATCGGATCCAAAAAATTCGAATTCTGTAAATAAGACATTTTTTTCAAAAAGAAAAATCCTTGTTTTCATGTTCCTTGGAAATTTAAGACCTTATTTTACTAATTTAAGTCTTAGTATGATTTCGCTTATTTATACAAAACTTTTCTCTAGTTTTTCTTCCATTGAGATCTTTTTTATTTAATACCTTTTTTTTTATTGTTGATGGGCTAAATTTTTTCTCGATTCCTTTTCAGCAATAATAGATAAGTTTACTCTTCTAAATGAAAGATTTTCTATTAGTTTTGTGATTAAATATGGATAATATGCTTCTTTTACCATCTTATTATAGATTTCTTAAACTTATTCTTTACCTGATTATTGGTTTTGAAGCAATTAATGCTATAAACCGCTGAAGGACTTCTGTTGCATACTTTTGATCATCAGCATGCTTAATAACTAATTTTCTTAACTTGATTCTAGGTTGATTCTTTTGACTTGATATTTTAATTTAATTAAGACTTAATTCTACAGAAAATTAAGATAATACAATTAAGAAAATTCCCTGAACAATTATAATGTTAACAGTAAAGATGGCAGCAACTTTTCCCCAGGGTTGCAATTGTCTGGTGCTTAATTGTCAGATGTCCGAATTAGATTTGTGCACCCCTTTTCACAAATTTTACTTTTAAGTCTAAACTTTTAGTTTTAATTTATGGATTGGCACTATTTGGTTACTATCAGTTAAGCGTTTTTTCTAATCCCATTTAATAAAAATATTTTGACAGAAAAAGTTTTTTTACTGTGTTGTCCGTGTTTGGTTTGAAGTGACTGTGTATTATTTTAGAAACCTTACTTCGCATTGTTCATTCTGAATTGCATTTAATTTTTTTCTACATATTTTATTCTCCCAACTATATCTTATAAAAGAGTAGCGGTCTTTTTAAAGATATGTGTATTAAAAAAACCTTCTTTAAAAGAATATCGTCCATTTTTTATTCTGATGCTAAATCTTAATTGTAAATAAGATGAAATTTTACTCATTTTAATAAAAACAACTTAACATGGAAAAATAAGTCAATTTTCAAAATGAAAGAAAAGCCTGTATAAAATATTAGTCTCAACAGTAAAAACTATTTTAATTTCTCTTCAACAGCGAATTGAGTTGCTGTTGTAAAATACATTTAAAATATTTTCGTATAAATTAATCAAAGAAAACTTTTACAACAAAAAAATGTAATAAATATTTTTTGTTAACTATTGCTGAACAATTTTTTTTGATTGATTTAAAAAGTATTTTATGTTATAATATTTTTCAAATTAATAGTAGAAAAGCATACTTTTTAAGAATAAATACAAGCTTAATTTAGCTGAAATTTCAAAATTATTTATCTGTGGTTCACATATTCACTCTCCATGATATATATTTACTTCAACTGATAGCACTATATATTAATTAAAATTAGAAAAATTACACCACCAAAAAGGGTTTACTGCAGATCATACATAGATGCATCTTTATTAGTAGTAGAGATTGCAGATAAGAAAAATGGATGAAATGGTTCAATACATAAATCAATCAAAAGGTTTGAATAATATAATTAGTAAATTCAGTGTTAGGGCTAGAGTAACAACTGTATAAAAGGAATATTTTAAATGAAAAATGTTATTACTCAAATTAACTACTACTGATGCATAAAACTATATTCCGTTCAAATGTAATAATTTTTAATACATTATCATACCCAAGACTATTTAATCCAAATTAACGACACACCTATAAAGACTCATCCTTCCTACAATCTTTAAATGTAACTGGCTTTCTGTCTATGTAAGAAATGTCTAGGGACGCAATTTTTACCAACTCGGAAAAGGGGTAAAGAAATAGAGAAAAAGAGAGAAGTTCACTTAAGAAATCTCATCCCTTAGGTTTCAGCCAAAAAAAGAAAAAAAAAGGAAAGAAAACTTACAGATAAAACTCTTAAGTTGCTTTCCAAAGAAAAAGTTTTGGCGAAAGAAACTGATAAGGTCCTTGATGAATGAGTCGATAAGGTTAAAAAACTCGTGTCTTAATGGAAACAAGAAGATTTGGAGGAAAGTGAACCTTATAACGGCGTCTCTTGACAAAGGAAAACGTCCTTTACATGATTTGTGATTAGTCTCAGTCAGTCATCATTTTACAGAACTGAATCATCATGTTTCCTGATTTAATAAAATTTATCAAATTGCTAAATGAGCAATAGAAAATGAAAAAATTTGAAAATGCAGTAAAAAAGTTTTTTTTGGATCTTTAACTCGTAAATTTCCACAAATAAAAATGTCTTGGTTGCAAAAAATAAAAATGTATCTCGAAATATTTAATCACTCTCTAATTCGCAAAAATTTGAAAACAAATAAAAAAAAGATAATCCCTGAAGAAATTATGCTCATAAATTATATTTTATTTCTGTGCGTATGTTTTATAGAAAAGAATATATATATATATATATATATATATATATACTTATTTTTATATATATTTGCATATTTAAATATTAATGCATGCAATATTATAATCACCCATTTTGAGAAGGGAGGGTGAAAATTCAAGAAAGATTATATTTGTTCAAATTATTCTTTTTTTTTAATTATCAACGTTGCTATATTTTTAAAATATAGCTTATCAATTAGAAGTAACAATAACCATTAACTTAACTCCCATTATTGAAATTAAATAAACCAACTACCCATAGTAACGCACAAATAGTGTGCAATATTGTATGACATTGATCAGTATTCGCAATATTGTGGAATATTGTCTAATATCATAATTTCTCTCAATATTGTACCATATAGTGAAATATGCTGCTCGACCTGGTCATCTAAATAATATTATTTTGCATATTAATTAAATAATTGGCTATACTGTCCTTAAATCAGTATTATTAGCACTCTGTACTATTTAACAATAGCCAGCATAAAATTCGTTCTTAATTGATTAAACATGCAATAGAAACACATGGTATCCTACAAAATCATACTTTCATCATAGTTTTCTTCTGAAATTGAAGATTTTGTCTATTTACAGCCATAAATTTGATCAATGCCATAGAAGAATATTCTAAAGTATTATGTTATCATTTAGTGAAATTAAGAATTAATTTTTCTCCATTTATGTACTGGAAACTTTTATTTTAAATTATCATAATGTTAGTCGTGTTCATAGAAGAAATATATCATATACATCCTGCGAAAACACATTTTGATTCATAAGATTACACAATTAAAGGTCATTTACACAATATATTGTACGATATCCTCTAAATCCAGTCCAATATTGTGAATACCAATCAATAACAAACATATTGTTACAATATTGTTGGGCACTTTGAGGTAATAGAAATAGTAATCAATTCACCAGATAGAATGCGAAAGGTAGAATCTCAGGAGAATTTCTGCATGCAATTAAATATAGACTATCAGAGAATACCATGGTTTCACCATCATATTTTTAAGTGATAAGTATAAAATGAAGAACGTACTTTCAGAAAAGCTGTATTTAGATTTGCTGAAAATGAAACTGTCTCAAACAATATATTAAAATTTATGTAAGCATGGTTTATATAATAGTCTAATACTCATTTTATTTTTGGTTAAAAATAAGATTACTTATATCCAGTGAGTTATTAACTGAGGATAACATATTATTTATTATACAGCAACAAAAAATAATAGCAATGCTTCTGCAAATTCAACTATGTTAGTCACTTGTATTTAACATTTTTTTTTACATTAAAAGCCTTAAATTACATAAGAAACTTTAACATTAAATTTATTATTATTTATTTGTATCTAATAAGTATAAATAGTTTCAAACTTGTGTCTTCTGTTAATGAAAAATGAATTTTTAAATAAATATAAATGGAAATTTGAGGCTTAAACTTAATATTATAACATAGTTACATTATAAAATAAATTTAATGGCATAAATATTAGCCTATTAAATATTTCATTCCTTCTCCTAACCTTTTATACAGATTAGATTTTTGCTCTAATAGAAAAGCGAGTATTTTTTTATGAAGTTAATCTCTTTAAAATGATTTAACTCGCTTTCATCCTGAAACCGATCAGATAGATTTTTTTAGAATATTAGTTTTTTATTCTGATGTCAAATATTTTTAATCCTCTTTTCAAATTTTCAGCGAAAGGAAGTAGACTTTAAAGGATTTTAAGCAGCACGAGGAAATAAATTAAGAATATTTTATGAAGAGTCAGTCATAGGATTATGATTAAGATAAATGCGTTGATGAGAAATGTGATGAGAAGCTCACACTCTTTTTTCTGTCATTTCAATAAATAATTAGATTAACACTTTTGACCCAGCAATTCTCATCTGCGACCTAAACCATCTATTTAATACGATTATATTTTCAATGTTGTATCCTAAATACAATAGACAAAACGGTAATCTAATTTCTTTTTAAATATATGAATCAAAGAACTTACTATATACTTAAATATATGAAGAAAGAAACTTACGTGGCATGTATTAAGACTGAAAGTGATGAATGTATAAGACAAGAATAGAAGCATTTTTTTAAGCATGTATCTCGCCGTGACAAAAAATAAATTGTAAATCAACCATAATTTATTACGCAATACCAAAGTAAAATTATATAAGGATACTTACTGTAATAACAAATTGTTTCGTAATCGATTTTATTCTTATTCTGTATACTGAAAACAATATTATTGTTTTGAAACAAAGCAAAAACTATTCTTAAATAGTGAGCCATTCTTTTTTATTGTTAAGCTCCTTCTATTGCGTCCTCGTTTCATTTTATAGAAAAAAATACCACCACAATTAATTAAAGCAACTATTATTTTGAAAAATTTGACACAAATTTGATACGATTTCCCTACATATTTTTCCATAACAAGAATACGATAATATATACATCAGCAAAGTAGTAAAATTATCCGTCTGAAATTAAGCATTTAAAAAATAACTTTAAAGAAATTAAAAAATCGATCAATCGAGTAACTACGAAAGATTTGCAATGATGAAGTAAGTTCTTCGTTTCAAATTGCAATGGATTATAAACAACGAATAATAATAATATTCTGGAATGGTTTTAATGATCGGGCAACATATTTTCAGTACAGACATATGAAAAAACATATGATTTGCACAGTAGATCAAGAGGAAAAGTGAGGTTCTAAGGGTTTTCAGGAAGTAATACTGAAATTACGAAATAAACCATCAGAAATACAAATATAAATTTTTAAAAAGTATAATTACGTGGTGGTTACGGGACAAACTTCTAATATTTCTGTATACATAATATATATGGTGCTCTACACAAGCTTTGTTCTTTGAATTCTTGAAAGTCTCCGTCTAAAATTAATTTCAGTAAATTTTATATGATTATGATAATAATAGAAATGATACTACCTGTTTACAAACGATTTAGGATTAGTTTAATTTTAAAAGATTTAAGTCGTCTTAATATATTACTCGAGAATCATAAAACATACCTTCGAAATTTAAAATTAATACAAGGGCAGCTTCTCAGCCTTAAACACTCCGAAATCCATTTATAAATGAAAGCAATAAACTTCCCGCCTTTCTTTAATCGGGTAATATTCTTTAAATATTATTATCTAATATATTTCCAAAAGAACCTTTAAGGATTCACTTGTATGAAATATACTCGGCCATTTAACAACTGCTGAACGCAAAACACTGTTGTTGCTATCTCGATTATAAATAACCTCAATAATCTACTAAAAGCAAGTTGTGGACAATCTCATAAGTAACACTGTAATAACATTTGTAAAGAGTTACGATCCATACCAGGCATTTAGCAGTAATCAATTTTTAACAACTATGTCTGGCTACAGGCAGTTAAGTACATCATTAATAAAATAGTTAAAGTTCTTGCTTAACGTCTGATGTTTTAATATGCTTGCTTTGATCTTAATAACTCTGAATAAATTATTACTGACATATTTTCACTTTCCCTGATTTTATATTATTTCGTTCATTCAATTTATTTTTAAATTTTGAATTAATTTACAAGTTTACCAAGTTTTACAATCCTGACGAAAAATGCCCAAAAAATTACTTCGGAGCACAGCCAATTTTAGAAAGAAGGATTTCAACACATTTTTTCTATTATATGAATCTGTTATTTTTAAATAAACTTTATCTACTCCTAGAACGTTTTGGGATTTTTCACAGGATTTATAATCTTGAGTTTCCACAGATATGTACTCGCAGAATCTTTTACTTGTAAAGCCTGTGAAAATGCAATTTTTCTTAAATAAATCATTTCAATTTTTATCTTTAAAAGTTTTATATAAACTTTACCATAAACGCAATGAAAACTCAAAATATCCCCACTTAACACGTTACGTCTTCTGACAGCCTGTGAGGAATTCAAGCAGATGGAAGTAAAGTAACAATGAAAAAAATGAAAGTTTATACTGTTTATAATAAGCGTTTTATTATTAAAAATGCAACTTTTCCATTTTCATAGCAGATAGAAAAAAATTTGTCTCTTCCCAGCGTTTTCTTTTTCCAATGTTTAATTATTTATAAATAATCAATGAAGCAAATGTTTCAATCTCTTTTTTTATTTTATGGCATGTATACTGTACGTTGTTATTTAATAGAACTTACTGCCATAATCGCTTTACTGTCGTAAACAGATCAAAGCTGTTGGTAATCATTTTAAATGTATTTTCTCAGTTAATAAAGTAAAAAAGTAACAAATTATTTAAAAAGGCTTGAATTCAAACACCATTAAATATTTTAGAAGAAGCAGAAAAATACTATCTTTAAAACAAAATTTATTTTAATTAATAAAAACAGAAAGGAAAAATGAGATGAAGAGTAAATCTTATTAAAAAAGCTACTTATTTCCTGTTAGAAATGTATGAAAACAATCACACTTTGAAATTTATGCCAAACAAAGTAATAAAAATGGCAAAAAATACCATATCCAAAAAAAAGTTTTATCACATCTTCAAAAGTTAAAACCAGTCAACCAAACCATAGCTCACAACACCACGATCGACCCAATTATTCGATTATCGACATCAAAATAAACTTCCCATCTCTTTCAAAAATCTCAAGTAATGGAAGCAACCAAGAGAATAAAAATTTCAGCGTACGATATTTCATAACCAGCTTGTCGTAATTCTAACAGTCAACAGACGGTTCTCATAATAACCCATTTCAGACGCAAACTTTTCCTATAGATTGCGATAAGGAAGACTGGCCCATAAAGCTCAGAGGGGTGGAAAGACACTTTATGGTACTCATAACTCGTCCATTGTCTCTAGCACATTTGCCTATGAATAGAAAATCTGTGTCCGCGCGATAAAGAAAGCTCATTTCGGTTGCAGTAAATAAAATATTCTTTCTTCCTTGTTGTTGTTCGCTCGATAAAGTGAGCCATCGCCTGAACTCTCGCAGAGACTAGTGGCGTTTCTTCTCATAATGAGGGCATTTTAGAACGCCTGGCGTTATAATAACATTGGCAGATGGGGAGTCAAATGTTGACTATTGATTTCCCAGTTTACACTTTTCGTGTCTGGTGCAGTCAAGCGTCTATAACAGTCCCTTTCAATTGGGTTTTCCTTAAATATGTCTGCAGGGAATGGATATGTCGAGCTGTCTTCTCTTTCAAAATGAAATGAATATTTCATTTTTGTTGATAATATCAAATAATTCTTATTATGCTTCAGTAGATGGGTTCAACTGATAAAGAATAATTTCATCCTTAATTAAGAAGGATGTCTGATTCAAAATATCGCTGTTGAGCTACTGGTTAATTTGGGTAAATGAACTGTCGTCATTTGTTCAAATAGATCTGAAATGTTAACAGTCAAAGAAAAATACTTTCATTCAATTAGTTCATGCAAGTTCTTTTGAGTTTATATGAATGAAACTAATATTTAAATTGTTGCTGGCATGTGTTAAAATCCTTTCTGTATGTTTAAACAGTAATGAAGCATCATTTATTAGTTTCAGTATTAGAGCATCTGAGTATGTACATTTTGGAATATACTTAATCGCTGCATTTTATAGTCACAAGTGTCTATGCATATTGTAATAGTATAAACTAAGAGGAAACTTTGTTTTGTTGTGATAGAATGCCGATTTGCAAATTTGGTTATCATAACGAAATCAATAATTAATATAAAATGGCTAATTTAATTAAGAACTGCAAAAAAAAGCTTATATTTGATTAACAATGAAAACTTTTTCTATTAAATTGCTCTTTGCATTTAACTTGAGATATATCAATGAAAAAGATTTCACTCTTATGTCATTATTTTGTAAGAAAATTAACGTTTGTAGGTCATTAGAAACTTTCACATGGAGGATACTCATATTTTGTCAATTCTCGGATACAGAAAACGGTCGCGGTTTTGGCTCATGCGCAATAGCATTGATTTTTCCAAAATAGAATGAAATGAAAGAGATGATTATTTTATTTGGTTGTAAGATAAATAGAATTACTAACGGAATTAGAATAACAATCCAGATTATCGTAAAATTGAATTAGTCTTACAAATTAGAAACACAGAAGATTAGAAATTTATTTACTTTATTTAAGTAATAAGTTACTTTATTACTTTAATTAAGTAATAAGTTAAGCCAATTAGTTGGAAAAAATAAAAACAATTCATTTAAAAGTATTAAGATTCAATACCAAACAAAAATTCCCTAAAAATACGCTCATCTTACTCTATATCACCTCCTCTGAAGGGTAAAACCTCCAAAAAGTGTTTTTGAAACAGACAATAAATGCTAAATTCCCACTGGCATCAGATTTTCAGTTTGCGGATCTTTGATTCTAAAATCGATGAAAACCCCAAAGCCCAACAAAAATATAAATATTTTTTCCTAATAATCACGAATTGTAAGATTTACACTATTGAAGTCGTCTCGGTGTTCCTACAATATTGGCAGATACAAAGGTAACCATCTTGTACATTCGGAATTAATTAGACGAACAGACATTGAATGTTGAAAAAAAAATAAGTGAACGCATGGCTCCACACCATAAAAATTTTCTTTCAAACAACCGTTTAATTTATTTTATCCAGTTGTACAGAGGAAATTAATCTGTCTGGCGAGAGAACCAATTCGATATATGCAGGTAATTAAAATGAACAGCTGTTAGGAATTTACTAACGGTGACAGTCATTCCCTGTAATTAGTCCCCCCATTACATGGGTAACTAATTAAAACAGACAGCTGTTAGGGAATGCCGACCAGTTTAGATAGGTTTACATTGCCTCGTTATGGTGGTTTATATGGCAAGAACACTTTGGTTATGTCGCTTTCGGCTTGTTACTAAAATGATACATACCGAACATGTTGAAGTCTTCCAATACATTTAATACAATTTTGTACATTTTTTTTTATCGTTATTACATTTAACTGAGATATTCTTAAGAGAATTTTAGTTTATTATTAGGTAATTTTTAGCATTTTTTGTTGTTGCTAGGTCAAAGAGATTGTCTTCGACTTTTTCATTCACATAACACAGAACCTATGACGATCATTCCACCCATATAACATAGAGCACTTTAAATAATCGACATAGACAAATTTGTGCTCATTTCTTAAGAATATCGCAGAATACGATTGTGGTAAGCCGGCATCTTGGCCTAGGAATGCCACTTCTTTCCCATTATCTGGGCGTGCCGGATTCATGTCTGATTGTTCTTTACCCTGTGTTTAATCTGTGAGGAGTTGTGCAAGTGTGTGCGTGATTGCCATCTTCATGTGAGCTAGAAAACCTGCTTCCGTTGCTAAAGAGTTCAAGTGCTTTTACCTTTAGAATATAATACACAAAATGGGCTTAAATCGCTGAGGGTTTGTCTATAGTCGTTACCATGAGTAACAATCACTTAAAATTTATTATATTCAAACTCGCTGGTACCTGACGCATTGTTGCAGCTGAAGGAATGATTTTTTTTAAAATATCTTTTGAAATTTGAAGCATTTATCTTTTTTTAATTAGAAATGATAGAAAAAGTTATATTTATTTTCTTGTGGACAGTGAATACATTTAATGAAATTGAATGATATATAAAGTGTACTATAAATATTATTTTTTAATATTGTAGTATACATCATGGTAGACAATATTTTTTTTTGTTTGTTTTTACGTCTTCAGGAAAAATAAATTTCTTGGCTCTCCGACTCGTAAGCGTCCAACGTACAAATGGCCATGTAAAAAAGCATGGATTTTCTTGTTTCAAAGAATAAGGTGGCAAACTTTTACCAACATTGGATGGACAGTATGGCAGTGCATAAAATAAAATTTTAAAAAATAATTTTTATGTATTGATAATAATTGTACTATGCATAGAGCCTCCGCGCAAGTGCAAGCAATAAGTTAACAAAGTTTTATCACATTTGGATGAACGGTTTCGCAGTGCATTAATTACGAATAAACAAAAATTCATTTTTATATATTAGATAGAATAATTGTACTATGCCCTTAGCTTTCTCTCAAGTGCAAGCAATAATTTGACTAAGTTTTATCGCCATTTAATATATTAGATAGAATAATTGTACTATGCCCTTAGCCTTCTCTCAAGTGCAAGCAATAAGTTGACTAAGTTTTATCGCCATCGAATAAACGGTGCGGTAGAGCATAAAATACATTTTCTGCACTATCGCACCGCAACAAAAATTCATTTTTTTATATTAGATAAACTAAACATATTTGCAATGCAATAAATATGACGATACATTAAATAACAAATGAATTATAAAAGTAACTATCTATTGCTTTTAAAATAGAAGACTAAAACGCCAACAACGAGAATAAACTCCGAGCAAAATAAATAAATCAGCAAAAATTATTACTCAAGCTTCCGGGAATCACAAATTTGAAAAACGGCCCTCTATTATTTCGGACAGCTTACCCAGCAAAAATGGATTTTCGCTTAGAGCTTTCAGTCATTTAAGACTTATGGGAAGACTTGCGGGCACTTGCAAGAGAGGAGAAATGGAAATCTTATAAAACCCCACTGAAGAAAGAAATTATCTGCAACATCAAATTCCCCAGAAGGGCAATTTGGTGAATTTAACTATTTGAATCGGAAAAAATAGGCAGAAGAGGGTTCAGGGAATTTCCAACAAAGAAAATTAGCTGTCTATTAAGTATCTATGATTTTAGTTTAAAAATTTGAGTAGAAATTCTCCCACATGTAGAGAGGTCAGAAAATTGTCCCAGCTATAAATTATTTCTTCAAAGCATTTTTTAAATAAAAGAATATGCTCCAAAGGTAATCGATACTTTTCTACAGTCTTTAGTAATTTTTGAAAAATGGTAGAGAATCTTCTTTGAAAGGTTTTCAGTATACGATTACAAAGATATTAGACGAACCAGACTAGTTCCCCTAAAAGTGTTTCCATTTATACTTAAAACAGAACTTGCTTTATTTCCATTGTCATCTCAATACATACCATTTTGTATTTAGCTTCAGCATAATAGCGAAAATTCATAAATTGAAGGGACTAAAGTAGTCTTCAGTTTCGGTATCACGAAAACATTTTTTCAGTTGATATCAAGAAAAAAAAATGTAATTGGTACAAAGAAGTTTTGTATTTTTTTTTCATTCATTTTTATTACATGATGAAAAATTAATGTACAATCAAAGAGAGATTTAAAACCAGAAATCAAATCCAGGAATTTTTTTAAAGTCTTATAAAGGCTACAAAACCATATGGCAATTTCCAGTCTGCTCATTACGATGTTGAGTGAACTTAATTACTTTCGCATTGATGAATAGACAAGCTCCCCTTGGAAAAGTTCATTCAAATATGATATAAAAACTTTTTTGATTCATAGTTATTCACATTTGTAAGCAGATTCAATTTCAAAGATCCTTATTTAAAGGCAGGAAGATATGCACGAGGTAATTCTTTAATATTTTAGAAGTGGAATTTTTTTTACAGTAAAAATCTTTTTTTTTTCATATATTTTGTTCATAATAAAGCAATAAAAAAATTTTCACAGAAGTCAATCTGCTTACAGATTCAAAGCATTCTACTCTGAATTTTTCAAATATTTTTAATGTAATGACATGAAAATATAATTCTAAAATTCTAGGTAGAATTGGGTTAGTAGATTGTAGTCACAATAAGAAATCCTCTCTAGACATTTTTTTTTAGTTATTTCTGTTTCTGTAAAGCAACGCAAAAAGAAAATTCAGTATTCCAAAAATTAATTTTAGGTTAGGTAGAATTCCATTTAACCAACCTATTGCCAACATAAAACAGTTGTATCGATTTCGAATAGAAAATTGTGCAATTTTACATTTGATAAATAATTTCAAATTCAAAGTTTAATTATTAACAGTTACATTATATATATAAATGATTGATACTTTAGAATTATTTATAGATATAATTATTAAAACAATTAATTTCAGCTAAGTTTTCTATATATTTTGATATTATTTTGCAAATAATGAAAAATGATGTAACAAAATCATTTATGCAATATAATTCACAGACTACAATTTCAACAAACTAATAATACCACCAAAAATGTAATTATATTATTAAAAAGTATCCTCTTTAGCTATTCACATATTCATTTATTACAATGTTTTGAAAATGAAGTACAACTTTCGTCTGGTTGTCCCTCCTAAATAATGAGTTAGAAATAATGATTTAACATATTATTTCCAACAGTGAAACTAAACGAACTTATTTACAATTCTCAATGCTTTTGTTGAGAATTTTGTCAGAATCTAACCTGATTGTAAGTCAGGAAAGAAAGATAGGATTCATGAATATTTTACGCTGATGTGCATTGCTTTATTTTTGTTCTAATGAAACACAAACTGAACAAACATCTCATAAATATAAATAAGGTGTGGCTCATTATTCTCTTAAAACTAAATATACTATGTATAACAGGCATCAGTTGGCTGCCTAGATTTTATGCGTGTTTAAAGAAATGCGATTTCACTTCTAAAAGTTTTAAAATTTAGCTTTCAAAACTTATAATTAACATTTTGTATATATTCATGAACTGTAAGAAACAATAATGCATTATTCTCCACAGGAACACGTACACTTACTGAAAGTATTAGGTTTGCGTGCCCAATTTCATATGAAAGTTGCGAAAGTAACTTTTTGTTATACCGAAAATCAACAGTTTTTCTCATTAAATGTTACAAATTACGAATTTTTACAGTTATTTCCGTCTTTCTGTATATTTAACACAAAATATATTTAATAGGAAAATCTTAACTAAAAATGTAAAGAATTTTCTAGCCTCCAATTCAAAATATCACAGTATATTATTGCTTTAGGATAGATTGCTTTATACTTATATTTCAGTTATAATTATATTACTATAACGATATGCATTATATTTTACTTGCTATTAAGAATCAGTAAAAATGTTTTTTTACTGTCATGATTTACAGCATGTGTAAAGGTGCAAGTACTACAAAAATGGAAGTCATTATTGCAAATTGTACTTAAAATCATTTTTAAAAAGTTCTAAAAAAAGAAAAGAAATTATTAAATCAAAAAATTTGATTTCCAGCAATATTAGTTTGAATTTTAAAACAAATTTAAGATAGGTTTATGCAATAATATGTTTGAGAAATAATCTTTAACATGTTATTTTAAAAAAAATGTTTTATAAATTATCTGCCCTGTAAAAAGTATTGAATCATTTTTAATCATGCTTATATTAATTAACAGGAGACATGGCAATCTATGAATATTAAATTAAGTTAAAATCAGTTCAATTTATTAGTGAAAAAAAAATCTCGAAATATTTTTGATACGCCTAACTATATTAATTTTCCTATTTCAAATTACACCAAGTTAAGTACCTCTTAATTAGGAACTTCATAATGAGGAATCTTTTTATAAGAAGGAGACTTGAGACGATATTCCTCTTTCAAATATCCATGCAAAAAAAAATTGTATAAAGTTTGAGTATTCCTTATCAGAAATTCTAACCAAAAAAAATTATTAGGAAGATTTCTGAAAAAAAAAAATTTTAATACTTATTTCTAATTTTTCCACATTTCAAAAACAGTGATAAAATGATACGAAAATAAAATAACATAAAAGTTTTAAATGGATAAAAAAAATCATGCAATAGAATAAGTATTGAGAATATAAACGAATTTTTTATAATTACCTTCAAAATTCTAAATAAATGAATTCATGATAATAAGAATTAATTCCTCCAGCTTTAATAAATTCAATAACACATCCTACAAATATTATGTTTGTTATAGTGCATTAAATCTTTAGAATAACTATGCTGGTATACCTTTTAATAATTTATGTATATAATTCAACTGTAGTTTAACTATATGTTTCAAGGCATTATTCAAGAGATTGAATTTAACTAAGTATAATCTTAATAAATTATTAAAGCCAATTTAGATTATTAAATATATTGCTATCTTCTCAAAGATTATATAAGAATAAAATATATAGTTGATTGTGCTAGCTCTTGTATTATCCTGATTGTATTTCCCTGATGTTTTTATGTCTTATGGGAGGCACTTAAAAATACATCAAGCTCTTATCTCTTCGAATGATCCTTAATTGCTATGTACTACCTGCAGGCCCACGTTACTGTATCTCTGTTTATAACTAGTGATTCGTTCCGTAAGGAATTGATTTAGTTTATAGCAAGCGGGTTATATAAAAATATGATTAAAATTACCTCAAACTGCAATAAAGCACAAAAATTAAAAATATTCTAGTATTGTTCTCAAATTTGAAATAATCTTCATCGGTCATTATTTATCACAAAGAATTGTTATTGATAAAAGATATGTTTAGAAACATACTCATTCTACATAAAAGATAATATTCAGAATAGACTTGAATTTTATCTTGAATTAACTGTAAGGTGGAGCTGCAGGATGAAACTATAGGTGAATCAATCAATTGCTACTCAAGTTTTAAAAATATTAAATTATCGCATTTCTTTTATTAATTCATACCCCCGAAAAGTTTCAAATTTCTGCTGCATTAGAAAGTCAGTGGAGTTGAAATTTTATTCTAAAATTCTGGTTTTACAAACACAATACATGGTATATAAATTCGTATAAAAATGATTTTGAAATCTTTGAATACTATTCTCATTAGAATTGTTTAAAAGTGTGTTTAAAAAATAAAATGATAGCATTTTTGATAAATTATTTAGCAGCTTTCATTTTTTTCTGCTCCGAATTTTAATTTGAAAAATTATAATTTAAAAATTCTTAAGTTAATTTTAAAAAGCTTTAATTTTTCAAATTTTTTACCAGCTTTAAATTTTAAAACTATCAAAAAAAGAGCTCCGATCTAGTAATGAACCTCAAGAGTAATATTCAAATCTCAACCTTATTTTTAAAATTTCTACATCATGCAGATAAAAATAGTGCTGGAAAATGGCTAACATTCTAAAAAATGATATATGTTCACAGTTCTTCAAAGGGAAAGGGAATTCATATTTTCAATCCAGAACAAATTCGTTTAGTCATGAAATGACCAAACATTAGGAAAACATATTCAAAATATGAACTTAAAATCTTGCAAAAAATTGCAATCTTTATTTACAGTTAAAGCAAGTACAAAACGATTTTTACAAAGACATTTATGTTAGAGAAGCAAAATTATATATATATATATATATATATATATATATATATATATATATATAT
>JAPMOQ010046685.1:258780-274666 GCA_026543055.1 Argiope trifasciata
ATATATATATATATATATATATATATATATATATATATATATATATAATTTTAATGCTATAAATGTACTAAGATTCTGCAAAATTATGAAAAAATTTCAAACTCAGTACCATAAGGAGATAATTATTTTGGAATAATTTTCAATAAATTAATCAACTTGCTGACAGATAAATTCTAAGAGACATGAATCTCAGGGGCATCAGTCATCCACAAGTATATACAATTTTAGGTTATTTAAAGATAGAAAAGTGGGGAAAAATTCATTTACAAAATGTCATCTTTATAAATGAGAAATTAAATGAAAATGCATAAAACCTATATTTCAAAAATTAAATATTTCAAATATTCAACATGCATTGTGATTCTCTTCAAACAAACAGGAAAAGAAACAATTGCAAACACATATTTTTAACTCCAAACTGCAATTTTTCAGCTGTGACATACAGAGTTTACTGATTGAACATTATAAATCTAAGATTTACTCCAAGAAAAATACTCAGAAAATTGAAAGCATGAACCTTAAATTCAATGCATAATTGATTTTTGTTCTCTGAAATTTTGATGGCTGTCTCTTGAACATGTTATTTTTTAAAAAAATACAACGATTTAATGAAGCTTTAAGAACAGGAATTTAGCAGCATTACGCTTACAACAGAAAAAATGTTGTGATATTATATCACAATGTATCACTCCAAAACAAATCATTCTGGTATAATATTGTTTCTCCAAGATAGCATTAATTGTATCAACAAAGCTGTTGGCAAAATTCGCTGAATTTCAAACAAATGGCACAGTTCAAATACCGAGTTTTGCTAAAGATTGTTCTTTCTGTTGAAGTACAAAATATAATATCACATTTTTATGATCTGAAGAAATATCGGCATTAGGAGCTCACCATCATCTTGTTTAAGTTTCCAAACACCATACAATGAATAGGTAATGTTTCCTTTTGAATAAAATGGTAGATTCAATGCTATCCTCCAAATTCTCAATTTAATGAACGATTGCAAATACATAAGGTATGTTGCAATTTTCTATATAGTCTTGATTTACGATCAAAAGATTATTTCCTTCGATCACTAATGATGGAGCAAGATCCTCTTCCGATACTAGAAACATAGCTTCAAGAAATGGCTTAAGGAGCTAGAATACGATTTCAAACTAGAATGAATGAGTTGGTTTTGCGGTTTGTGTAGCATTTCTATCAATTTGGCGATTATGTCTAAAATGTATTTGCTGTAGATTCGTATTTTATGTCAGTTTTCAATTCATAAAGCTTTAAGTGTAAGGTATTAAATCGTATTTTTAACAATTATTTAGAGACAAAAGACTATTTACTTTTGACCACTAATGAACAGGTAGAAACAGGGAACGATATTATCTTTAGATAACGAAAGTAGTGTAACAGCAGGAAATGGGTAAAGAGTAGATACATGATTTCTGTCGAACAGGACTGAATGAGTTGGTCATGAGATTTGTTTAGTATTTCAAACTATGTGGTTATTATGTCTGTAGATTATTTATTATATATATTTTTAAGTTATAAAGCTTTAAGTATATGGTGTGACAAAATTTTATATACAGCCGCGGTTTTTCAAATGATTATTTTGTTTAAATGAAAAAGGAATGAATAAAGAAGTGATGAAGATAGTTGCCGAAAGAATAGAAATATGATTTCTATCCTACCAAGATGAGCAAATTGATCTTAAAATATTCATTGCGGAATTTTTTGATAATTACTTAAAAAAATGATTCGTATTGAATGAATACTTATTTTTTTATCTTTTTACTATTCTATTATAATTTTTTGCTTTATCAAACTGTTTTAAATTAATGTATTAGGTTGTTCGGAAAGTAATTTCGTTTTTTCCCGACAGAGGATTTAATTGTATTTTTCGCACCCAATTTCATACTTAAACCGCAAAATCATTTTATGTTTTAAGAGCTGATATAGCAAGGCTTGAGTGTGAAAAAGTGCAGCTGATTCTTTCCAGTAGTTTTTGGATGGTGCCCTTTTAAATATGGAGAGCAATAAACAGCATTTTCGTCATTTTTTTCATTTTTGCTATATAAAAGGTAAAAATGCTGTCAAGTCAGAAATAAATTAGCCAATATGTGTGGAGAAGATGTGTTAACAGTACATCAGTACCAGAACTGATTTGCAAAATTTTTCCTTCAAATGAGGAGGCCAAAAACCACCTCGATCAGTTTTTTTTACAGCAAAGACCAAAACTTTTATGAGCGTGTAATCAAGTTACTACCAAAAATATGGCAAAAGGTTTTAGACCAGAATGGCAATTTTATAATTTAATAAATAATTTATTCATTAAATGAAAATTTCTTTTCATTTTGACAAAAAAAAAACGAAATGACTTTCCGAACAACCCAATACATAGCTATCCTGCATTAAAACATCCTTTTGCATAAATGTGTAACTTCAATGAACTAATTAACTCCCATACAAATCTACGGCCCATTTTCGAATGCTTTGCATCGTAAACTAAATAATCCTGTTACCCGATTTGATAAAATTATAATAGCTAAATGGTGAACCCTTATTTATTCAAATCAGGGAGTACTTTTAATAATAAACGTAACCTAAATGCATTACTTATCAGAAGTAATGGGAGTACAAGCACATAGAAAACAAATAGGAACCTGTGAGAAAAATACACTAAAAATTTATTCCCTGGGTCAAACTTCTTAAGGCGTTATAGCTAAAAGTGTTCTAGCAGTATAATGCAATCAATATGAAAAATCTAAGAGCAATATTTGTGTCCCTTTTCATTATCATTGAACTTAATTGACTCATTACATTGGGGCATTAGCTTAATGTTCCTCTCTTCAGACCATAATGAAAAATGATCAACATTTACTGTGAAGTTAACTAGTGCTTTCCTTCCCTTTCAAATTTAATTAAAAACTTTGACTCTGGGAAAAAAATTCCTTGGAGATTTATGTGATTGGCACTTTAATGGGCTGGATTGGAGAAGAAATACTTAAAGGGTGGAACTGCCTTTCTATATAAAATAAGGAATCGACAATCTAGTTTAGTATTCTCGAGGGATGTTTTTGGCTGATGACATCTTCAGACTTTCCCCCCTTACTTGAGTACTACTCAATTTAATTACATTGCATAATCCAAGCCAACAATGGAAAGGAGTAGAATTTAAAATCGTTTCGATTTTATTAAAAGTGGATGACAATTATTTGGCTAATCTCACAAAAAGTGGCCATTTATTGAATTTTCAAAATTTGGCATGAATTTATTTTCATGACAGTAATTAGAAAATAAAATGCAATTCCTTTCTGTATAATGAAATTAGCACTTGTCGACGATTGTACTTTACTAATGGGTGGTACACAAAATTGTTATGGACAATTAAACCTCCTAATTAAGATACATAAACAATTCATTTCAATATTAAATGCAGGCATTTCCTCTCACTCCATTCGCTAAATGAACGCATCCTGTCGCATGTACAAAAGCGTAGAAAGATTTCGAATTCGAAATTATATAGTACAAGAAATATTCTGGAATAATAACTTCATTCTTGTGACACTGTGTGCAGATTTTCTTTAGGTATTAATACATGAAATCAGAATGTTAACACATCAATTCAATCATATGAAAATGAACAGCAAAAACTATTCCTTTGTGATGTGAAGCTCATTGTGTTAATACGATTTTCGTGTGTGGAAACGTTTTTCAGAAACTTCGATGCATTGCCTAAAATTTGTAATGTTCATGGACTGAGCTGAAAACCTTTCAAAACAAGCAGTGAAGATAAATGAATTCCGATGTCATTTTGGTTTGTCATAACTTATAAGAAATTTTGTAATATCTCGATTTCATCATAGCATTTCCATAGCCCAAAATTGGCAACATGTAACACTTTTTCAGAACATGAAACTAGCTCGCTCAGACTGTTATGATGACGATGACATGGCATTAATAGATATAATTTCCTTTTCTTGTCAGAAAACCGTGTTAATATTTTTAGTTAAAAAATATCTGTTTTTATAATCGGATATAAATATTATACACGCTTTTCATTGCTGTTTCATTTGTCACATCATTGTTGAGCTTTTTCATGATTCATTATTGCACTTTTAAAAATTAATATTTCACAGACATTCCATGTTTCGATTTTATTATAAATTGAAGCAAATATTTTAATTCCATGAGTATAGCACAACTTAGCCAAAGATGGGTTTTAGGCCAGAAAACAAAAACTCAACTCAATTGATAGAAAAGTTTTAAGAAAAACATTACAGAGCTTCTGTTTGAGTGAATGATTATATCAAAAAGCAATATTGTAGATTTATTATTTATAATCAAGTATCAATGTCGTTATCTCTAATATATCATCAAACCGAATTTATTTTTAACTAGCCGCCTTTGGCGACCAGCTGGTTTGCCATGAGTAAAGCGTTCTAAAATGTTCAATTAAATCACATATTCATTAGCCTTGAAGTAATTCCGGGCATTGATTGACCTGAAATTAATATTTTCTTTAAGATGATGGACGGAAAGTTCTAAAAGTACACCTTTTCCTAATAATATTCTTTAATTTTATAAATCAGTTAGTTTTAACCATCGATTATGCTTTCAAAATATTAAAAAAAAATCGGTGATGTTGCCAAAATATTAAATATGTTTTTTTAAAGAAAGCGAGAAAGGGAAAAAAGGTATTAAATTAATGATACAGATATTGCAAACGATTACATAAATATGCCATTGAGTCGGGACTTCAATGCATATCCTGTCTAAATTCAATCAGGTTTACCGTAAATAAAGAAGATTTATTGAGTTAATGATATAGATATTGCAAACGATTGTAGAAACCTTTGCTTTGCATTTATTTTTTAAAGAAAATATCACATTTTATATTTATATTATTTTATCCAGTCACGTGCTTAAAAGTTGCATTTCTGTAGATTTATTTTGCGATGATAATTTTTTTATTTGAACTTCCGGCATTCTTTTATTTTATCCAGTCACGTGATAAAAACATGGTTAAAATATTTCTTTAAAAATTCGTTAAAAATAGAAGCTTACATTATAAATTAAAAAAATTTTATACCGTTAGAAAGCTAATTTTTTTATCTTTAAATTGATGTAAAAATCATGTTTATGCGATCATATTTTCGGAAGTTATAGCGGAAAAACGTCAAAATTTCGCTTAAATTTTAATTAATTCAAATTCTAATTAAAAATTCGAAAAAGGGGCTCCGAGGTGCACATTCCGGACCTCCAAGGTATACATGTACCAAATTTGGTAGCTGTAGGTCCAACGGTCTGGCCTGTAGAGCGCCGACACACACACACACACACACATTGAGCTTTATTATAAGTATAGATTATTTAATATTAACTTTAGGAAATTAACATTAAAAAATATGAAGACTTTTCAAGATGTTGTCGTGATCCATATGTGTTGGAATGCCCTATAATATCCATGATGTTATAAAATCTTACAATGATGTTACGATTCCGGAAGGTTTGCTTATATCACTGATTGTGAAATATTTTATCTGTGTTTAAAACACAAATATTCAAAGTTTTGGGCTTAAAAAGTATTATGCTTTTAGGTAGGTAGAAAAAGTACACACTACTTCTTCCTACCTATAATCTACCCAATCAATTTCATTTTTTAACAATAAAATATCATTTGATTTTCATATGATATGCACAAATCAATAGAAATCATATAGTACAGTAGAATTTTATTCAGTAAGAATAATGCTATAAATAAAAGCTTGAAGATATTTTTTTTTCTTTTTACTTCATTATAAAAATTATTCAGTTTCAAAATCTAAAGAAGCAAGATTTTTGTTTTGATAGTTTAATCTACCATCACAAATAAAAGAAAAAATACATTTTCTGTTTTTTGTTTATTTGTATTTATAAACTAGGTAAAGAAATATTTATCTTGATATTCAGTATATAAAAGAGGGAGAAAGGCGAAGTTTCGAAACTAGTTTCTTACTCACTTAAAAAGCAAATAGAAACTTTCTGGAGTTATCAAAATTTTCGACAAATTTATCGGTCGAACTATTTTTCTTTCCTGTCTGTTAAGGCGTATAAATGACTTCTTACTGGGGTTTTTTCAGTCTTACATAAATGCAACGTGAACTGTAAACATCCCCTGCAAGTGAATCCAAACCGAAATCATCATTTTATTGAGTTGGCTACTTTCTACCGGAAAGATACTTAGAAAACAATAAAAAAAGGAAATTTCTGTCGCACCATTTTCAAAACGTGATGCCATTTTGATAAAAGTAAAAAAGGTAATTTAAAACCTTGATCATTTGACCCAACAGGCGGCGACTGAATGTCTGTTTTCGGCTCTCAAAATCGATTTCCCTCGGACTCTTGCTCATTTATCTTCACTTCCGAAAATTTATTCCTTCAGGGCTTATACTAGAGCTTTGATTAAGGGAAAAAAAACAGCACAGTTTTTTTTATTTATCCAAGTTCTCATCTAAGAATGATTGATTATCTTTTAGATTGAAGCTTTCGGCCTACATTTTGTGCCGAAGAAGATTGCAGAATAAGGTTTTCTTGCTTTTGTTGTGTGCAACTTTTAGATGTGCAGTTTCAGATCCCCTAAGGCAAGCAATTTGGGGAAAGCTTTCATGGCTTTTTTGTTACCTGACATTATGGAGACTTGACTTTTTAATCCTAGGTGCATGGTCTAGCGATTAGCTAGAAAATTAGTTGAGGTTGCATCGGTGTGATCTTTCATGCTTTAACGTTTCGAGAAAAATCATTGGCGAGTTTCTTTTATGGTTGGCATCAACTTTATTCTGCCTTTATGTTTTAGGTCAATTTTCAGCCACTTATTCTTGCAGGGAGAAATTTTTAGACTTTCAGTAGCAAACGAATACCAGATTTTACATAAGGCATTCACTTACTTACTGATTATATAGATACCAACAATCAGATTTACTGATGATTCAAATGTCATCAAGTTCAATATATAGATAATATTCATTTCTTTAGATGTATTCAATTAGCTTAAGATACTACACGATATATCCATGATATTCCCAGATTCCGAAGGTCAGACTATATTGCGAAGATATCGAAATAATGTTGTTAAGCATTTCGTGCTTTTACAAAAACGAGGACTGATCATTATACGTATAGTATTCCACGCAGTCGGATAATCCTTCTAAATTACGGAGATAACTTGAGATAAATACGCAATCGAGAACTAACATAAGATTATTTTAATGAATTTCGAATTCAATACTGCCTGATTGCCTGCCATGCCTAATTTGTAACTGGACCTGTTGCAAACAAGAAATAATTTTTTTATGCTTCCAATATTTTTATTCTGTTGAGTCTTATGGCTTTGTACGATTGATGATTTAATTATAAGATGAACTGCAAAGTTCTGGTACCTGATGTCTATCAAAAGTTTGGTGGCAGATTGAATGTTCACATGCGATAGGAAAGCGTGTGCAGGATTCATTTTCACCAAACATTAATTCTCTACTGAAGTTTTCAGCACTCAAAATCTATCACTATGAATTTTCTTCTTTTAGTGTATAAGTTTAAAAAGAAATTGTTCTAGACCAGATTTCAATCTCGCATCTGACTAGGGATTAAAATTATGGTACATCTGCGTGAATGTATTGTAAACAACATATTTTTATTAGAATAGAAAATAAATAATGCATATCATAAAATATATCACTTGAATTTTAAAAATTGGATTTAATTAATTAAAACAAATCCGATATTACCATAAAAAGACTCATGTTTGGGTAATATTGAAATCTAGATACTCCTGAATAAAAATTTTGAAATCGAGTTTGGCATCACTTGATGGTAAAACTTTTGAAGTCTATCCTCACTAACTTGTAAATTTCAACTAATTCATAAAAATTTTTTGATGCATTGAACATTTTGTCTAATTTGAAAATTCATTTACCATCTTTTTCTTAAATGTATTATTTCTGTGAAATCGGTTTATTACTTAAAACTTTATCTAATTTGCTATTGGAGGAAATAATATACGTATGAATTATTAGAATGCTATTGCTTTATTAAAGATGTGATTTATTTCATTCACAAAGCAGTTAAATATGATGTTTTAAATTGGTTTATATCATATAATGTGTTGCAAAAAATAAAATCCCAGGTTTCAATATACATATTTGAATAATTTACCAAGTTGATTAAAACTTTGAGGAATTGTCCTTTAAATTTCAGAATGAGTTTATCATTATTAAAGGCACATTTATTTCACTTAATGCACTGAACTTGTAGCGCATATTTGGAATCTGCTTTCTTCGTGTAGTTGTTCCTGTACATTAGTTTCAGAAGCAACTGTTTATCCTTGAAAACACATTCTTTTTTTTAATCACATTCTTTGATGCAACATAACTGTGGTGTAATTCAATATAATGATTATGAATATTATGGTTATAGAAATCATATAGACTTTTATAGATTTTTTGGTAACTAAATTTTCTGATTTTTCTAAATGAAATAGTTGCTTTGGTCACTATTGATAAGCTCTCGAGCATATTTGTACTTTTAATCTTTATTTCTATCTTTAGGATTTTCTTCTCTATGATCTCTCAGTCTCATACTCTTTTAATTGGTTCTTACTTTCTATCAGACATTATGAAGAATTTTCAGAAAAAATCTAGTATAAAGCAATTGCAATATTAATAAAATAGAATAGGATAGCAACTCCAGAAGTAAAAACTATACGATGTCAATGATATATGAATTTAAATAAGGGAAGCTTTCTTGCAGACATATTAAAACAAATGTTTAGCTGTAAAAGTCAGTGGTTCATGAGATTTCTGTACGAATCTGCTGGTCATGAGAGTTCTTTCATTGGTCAAGAAAGTGTTTTTGCAATCAGATTCATTTCCTTCATTTAGATTCATTGAGCATCCACTCTGAGCACAAAACTTTCAAAACATTTTTACGATGCCTTCAGAATATTGTTCATAAATCAAAACATCAAATAAAGCCTTGGAAAAGTCGCACAATATCTTGGTGATAGACTAAATGCACTTTTATAATATAAAAACGATTTAGGATCAAAAATAGAATATAAATTTTAACATTAGATGATATTAAAAAATACGTAAAATGATATGAGCATTAGTACAATTTTGGAAAAAGGTGACTCGCATATTCTACATGTAACGAATCATCTGTGCACAGAATAATAATTTATAAAATGCAGAGAAGATAATTTAAATGAAATCATACTTCAAACCTTCTGAATCTTAATCCATTTAAAAACAACACATCTATGAAAGGAGAAAAAAAAAGAACTATCTATTTTAAATTCGCCAGTCATCATTCGTACTTGCAAATAGAACTTCTTCCCAACAACAACTAAAATGACATATGATCTAAATAAAAATGATAATATATTCAACAAACATCCAACACGGACTAGACTGCTTGATAAAGATTATAACATTGAGTTTCTAAAAGTGTGAATCTTCATATGCCAGGCTGTTTTCGCAGAAGATTAAGTATTCTGGTAATTGTATTCGAGATTCTGACTCTTGAACGAAGATTTCCCTCGAGTCACGTGAAAGCAGATGAGTAGCTGTAGCAGATTAATGGTTGACGATAACTTGGTAAGAGGCTTCCGACGTGATTGTCTTCACAAGTGAAGAAGTGCACAGCACGTAGATAGGTCAACAGTGGAAACCTCTTGTCTGTATTTCACGAAAGAGAGAAAATAATTAATGGAAGAGCATTATCTCCCCAAAATTGCAATCATCTTGATTTCTTTACTTTAATAGGAAAAGTTTTATTATTTCTGTCTAAACTGATAACCCCAAAATCAAGAAATATATTCTATATATAAATAATCATAATGTTTAATATTATAAACTTTATTCATTTAAAGAAATGAGTCTAGACATTTGGTGGTATTAAAATACTGCAAGATACGAGCAATATTGTTCTTGAAACTTAATATATTGATTGGTTGGTTCACATTTTTATTTGAAATACTATCACTATATTATAGAATGCGCATTAAGAGTAGAATATTTAATTACTCTTTAATTACATTAACTATAAAGTCAATTAATTAACTAAAGTGTATTTTCCAAAGTATGGGGTGCCCTAAAATTAATGTAAGGTTTGAATTTGCCACCATTTATGCAGTAAAGTATTGGCAACCATATTTGAAAAAAACCATTTGACAGATAATAGCTCAGTATTAGTAAAAATGAAATCTTGCACAATAGCATAAAATGTTAACGAAAAATTTAACACCAATAAAAAACGCAGTTTTTCCTCTTTAAATAGTTATATTTTCATTGAATCGTGAATTACATAAGATGGGTTTATGTTTGGAATACCACAAAGAGAAAATGGCCTCCACCGCTTGCTGACGAATCTGCCTTTTTTTCTCAACTTTTAATGACCATTTTGCATAAATGCCAACTTTCGTGGATGGAGGGTTTAATTTCCTCTTCCAGTGCATGCGTGCTTGTGGGCTTGTTTGTATAAACCTTTGATTTCAAATAATTCCATTTAAATATCCATTGGTGTTAAATCACATGACCTAGGGAGTTAATTCTCAAATCTTCGAACTGTGACCGCTAGACTTTCATTATGTTTAACTATGAAAACACGTTTTCTAAAGTAGTAGTAAGTTTCACCATTTTTACTAATCTTAAACTATCAGCTGCCAATTGTATTTAATTATGTTGTCTACACAAATGGGTGTAACTTCAAATTGTGTGTTAAATTTGGGACACCCTTTAGAAAGAATTCATGTTCCAAATATAAAATTAAGCTTTTATTCTCCCAAAACAAACCATTTATGGATAAATAAGTCTGTAAAAGTTACAATTTGAATTGAACATGCTTATTATTATCAACAATAAACCAGAAAGAGCAGTTTTTCTGAAATTTCCAAATATACTCTCTAATAAATATGTTAGTCTCCTTCCCTCTCCTAATGTTTTGAAACATCGGCTGGATCGTAAATACCTGTTTTATTTCCATATAGAACAGTAGCATGCTTCGTAGTAACTTGTATATTATAAGTGCCTTTCAAACAACTGCCGCAATGGCTAGCATCATTTTCGAAAATCTTTTATTTGAGATATATCTACTGAATTTATTTTAAGATCATTGACAGCATTTTAGAGCCATTAATCACTGACTTGCAGTTAATGCATAAATACCAGAAAATTGAACGCATACTTTTCTATCAGCACTTTCTATCCCCTCCTTCAAGTACTGCCCACAAAACTGGCTGAATTATGTAACGCTGAATGATATTATTTCAAACTAATCATCGATTAATTCCAAAAGTAGAATGAGGATCGGGTGCTGTTGCTTGAAATAGCAATTGAAATGTTATAAATTGTTATTTCAAAAATTCGTTATTCAATTAGTATTAATCCTGGAATATAGTGATTTTTTGGCTTAAAATCTTATCCTTCGAAGCCTTTTATCAAATAAGACAATTAGTTCTATAAGTTGGAGTATTACTCACAAATCACATTTTATATATATTTTTTTGGTAAATTTATTTACAGAAGCAGCATAAAATATAATTATTTACCACCTTCATAGCAATTTCTAACAAACTTTCAAAGAAGTTGCTTATTTTTAACTATTTAGAATTAAGCTTTTATATCATAATTAGCATGAACGCCTATATAAATGCATGCTCGTATATTATGTTTTACTGACACATGCAAGCAAAGAAAATTACAATATTGCAAAATTTTCGAATAATTTTGTGCCCTCAAAACCTCCAATAAACATTGTTTGATTTAATCGGTGTTTTATGATATCAAAATTATCTTTCTCATTGTCCCCGGATTCGATATTTTTTAATCTTCTCATAAAAGTTGTCAAAAAGAGAATTTATCACTTTATCGGCATGTTAGGGAAATATCCTGCTACGACATTTTCATTAACATGCTGTCAACAAACATCATTTTTCATCTTAATCATCATTTATTATTCTAAATTTTTTTCGTACCTGTGACATTTTAAATTTATCTATCATCTGTCGTTTTGCTTAGAAAGTTGCATGGCTGGTTTTTGTATACAACTTTAAAATTTATTTCCTGTTAAATTGATTTTATGAATATAACGCATTAATTGAAGTTCGAAATTGAGGAATTAATTTAAGTAAACCAATTATTTTATTATTTGCTATCACCTCCTGTTTAATAGTATTCGTGATTGAAATAACGAGATCAAACTGAAAACATATTACTAAATTTTATTTTTAAGTTTGAAATGTATTGCTTTCTTGTAAATGACGTATACAAAATGAAAATGAAAATACTTAAATAGGGCAAAAAAAAATATTCCAAATAATATGGGAATTTGAAACTTCGAAGAATTTATTTTTTATCGAATTCAAAAAGCACGCTTTTACGATTATGTCTCTCAGTCTGTGTGGGCGATAACTCAAAAGCGCTTTGAGTTTAGTGGATGAAATTCAGCAAATTGTTTTTACAATAGATTTGTTTTTTTAACGAAATTTTGTCTTTACGTAGTTAACGTGCAGTTAAAATCGATAACTCTGAAATCTAAAGAAGTAAATGGATTTAATTTGATACAAAGTTTCAATGTCTAAAGGTTAAATTATTATAAAAAATATTGAACAATATTTATTATGAATTTGATCATTCCCGAAACACAAGGACTTAAATTAAATTTAGCATATTCTATTGTTAGACAAAAATTAATATTTCATATAAAATAAAGTATTCAAAATTTGTGATGCATTTTCTTTTTTACTGTGGGACACAAAATGCTGGGAACGCATTCTTAAAACAATCATTATTCTTATTAAAAATTTTCTTATTCATACAAATTACTATTATTTACACAAATTACTCTTAACATAAAATTCTGCGAACTCGTACCGTTCACGGCTGTATTCCATGTCCTCAGTTTATGCGAATTGAGTTATGATAAAATTTTACAAGAGATGTGCGAGAATGTTTCATAGAGATCATCTCTTGTTTTTCTTCAATCCAAAATTCTCAATTTTAATGCATAAAAGTGAATGTTTTGAAAAGTATTTTTCTATATAGGTTTAAATAATAAAATAATTTACAAAAAGATTTTGTCTTCAAATATAAAATGAGATTTTGAAGAAAATGATAATGATGTTTGTACAGAAAAAATAAGATAGGTTACCATTTTTTAATGTTAGATAGAGTGCCAAATGGCTAATATCTAAACATAAAAAATAGGTAAAAATTTTTATTCATGAAAATGCTTGAAATGTTCTAAATAATTATATTCAAATCAATTGTACAGTTATAAAATTCAAAATCTAGCCTACTAATTTTATTTAGTGATATTTTTATTTAATATTAATACTTTAAACAAAGCCCTATCCATCTGCGTCTAAAATTAAGAAAAAAAATCTTTTTTGATTTTTTGTAAATGGCTGCATGGAAAAAAAATTAAATACCGCAATTTATTCAATCGTTTATTTATTGTCAGATTAAGAAGTATATAATTTTGTGTGTACTTTAGTTAGTTTTTAAGTTGAAGTATACATGTGTTTCAAACATTTTAAAATATGATTTTTGGATACTATTAATATGGATATCCTAAAAATAAATTATCAAAGACATTTAAAATATTATTGTTTATTACAAAGAACCATTAAAAATGTGCAAATATCATAAAGCATAGTTTTTTACTGTCTGAAGAAATCAGGCATGGAATTGAAATTTTCTATTACTAAATAAATGTTTGGTCATTTCTTTAAGATATTAAAAGAATTGCGTAACTCCTTCATTAGAAGTCGCTTCTTATCTAGTTATCTTGATATTTGTATAAATATGTTATAAAACTTCCAATTTATATTTTTAAATTTCTGCCAAATCAGAAATTTCAACTTATTATAAGGAAAATAAAAACAATTCTAAGAATATTTTATTGTAGCTTAGGAGTTTAATAAGAATAGAAAATTAAATCATGTTTTCTTGCGATCAAAATTTTTCAAAAAAAAAAAATGTCCTTAAAACATACTAATAAAATATATCTCTTTAGAAAATTGTCTGAATGTTTACATAAAAGGAAAAAATAATCCTGTTTAAAATGATATCTTATATAAAGAACAAAAATCGGAAGAAACTTGTATTAAATGTCTAAGTTGCATTA
Source organism: Argiope trifasciata (assembly GCA_026543055.1). Classification (NCBI taxonomy): domain Eukaryota; kingdom Metazoa; phylum Arthropoda; class Arachnida; order Araneae; family Araneidae; genus Argiope; species Argiope trifasciata. The sequence continues at coordinate 272,938 of JAPMOQ010046685.1, forward strand.
CTTTCCCTCCAAAACTTTACGCATCATTAAATTTTTATCGGTAACTATGCAGTTACATCATTAGAATAGATTTACAAAATATTGCTAAAAGCAAAATTTGGCAGAAAGGCTATATCGCTTTATGTAAACATATAACTATTTCATCACATTTTCCCATTTGGAAATATCGTTTGCAATTTTTTTTTTTTTTTTTCGTTTGGAATATTCTCAATAAGTGATATTTTTTCATGAGCTTTCTTTTGTTGCAGTCAAAACAGAGAGTCAAAGAAAAATACTATAAAATTAAAAATGTTGTAATTTTATTGACTAAAAATAAATTATGAAAAAAAAACATTTTTTATAAAAGTAACATTTGTATAAATATCATCGATAGTTAAATGTTGAAAGTCTTCTACACTCTTATTATGATTGGAGTAAATGTTAAAAAGTATTTCAGGAACATTTGTCATCAAAATTCAATGAATAATGCAGTTTCTAGTTCAGAATATCAAAACAATAATTCTGACTTCATTTGCATATCATTATTTAATTTCTAAAATTTACTTTTAATTATTATATATAAATGAAAATGTCCACACATAAAATATTTGCACTGTGAATAAAATCCATTGATTGAAACAATGAAAATTATTGTTAAAATTATACATTTTTAAATATAAAAACTGGAAATAAATTTACGGAAATAAAATTAACATTACTGAAAAGTTAATTTTTTAAATTAAAAAAAATAATTATAATTTCACTGTAACAATATATTTCAAAATTAACAAGAGAAAAATTTAAGACAGTAAATAATAACTTAAGTAGCTATTACAAAAATTTTGGTAGTTTTAGTAGAAAAATATGCCCTGCTGCGAATGTGAACGATTTTGCAAGAGAGAAATCCTTGTTTAAAGATATTATGCTACCTATAAACATTACCAAGTAAAATTATAACCATACTTTATAACATTAATCATCATTAGGATGTCTTTTTTTAAGAGTTGCTGCCATTAACATTTTAGAAATTAAATTTTCGATATTTGTTTCTTTTTAATGAAGATGTTCAAACGTTTATTTACATCAAACAATAAATCGATTGCGCAACAAACCTGCATGTCATATTATGCAATTTACAGTAATAGACTAGTTTATAAGCATTAACGTTAAAAATTCGAGCAATAGCATTTTTAGTCAGTTTCGATTAACTATTTCTGAATGCTTTTTTGAAAATCAAATATAGGAGCTTACAGTAACTGCAAATATGAAAAAAGAATCGTACCTGCAATTTGGAAATACAATGTATACTAATAATAATTCATTTCAGCTTTACTAAGAAAACTCTGGTACTCACCTAAAATGAAAAGAATAATAAATGTAAGACATTTTTTAGTGCAATAATACAATTCAAATCCTTTAAATTCCTTTAAAGATAAAAAAAGAAATATAGAAATATAAAGTTTGATATAAATCTTTAAAAAAAATTAATAAATTTACTATATTGAAAAGGCATTCTACTTTATCCAGCTATATTGAATTAAAATAAAATATTTGCGACAAAAATTTAAAAAAAACGCATGAGTATTAAGGCTAATTTTAAGGAATTACTAAATGCGTTACTCCTATTTAATAATTCGGTGTTACATTTATGAACAATTTAATAAAAAATCTTATGTTAATGTCATCTTTTTGTTTACTCTTAAAATTAAAAATTTGAATAGTATTTTTTATTGTATTACGTCAAGATGTG
>JAPMOQ010046685.1:274676-295043 GCA_026543055.1 Argiope trifasciata
AAGTAAATGTGAAACAAGGTATATATTTTAAATAATCGTTTTCTATCCTCCTTATTATTTATGGGCTTATAATAGAAATAAAACATATTTTATTGAAACAAATTCATTTAAAGATTTTTGTTATCGTGCTAACACTGAAGTAAGAGAATGGTAAAAAGTAAAATATTAGAGTGCCCCATAAATGCTTTTCTCTATTTCTAATATGAAATGAATAAACAATATTTACTTTTTAAGAGATTATTTTTTATATAAATGAGCTCTTTGTTTTTTTATTACCTTCTTCCATCTCTCAGGAAGCCTTATTGTTCCTTCTTTCCAAAATTTTTATTATGGACAAGAAATAAACCTCGAGGTGCGCTTTTATTTTAATGATGGATTAAAAGAACTTATCGCGACTAGAATTTCTTAAGCACAGAAAGAAATAATAATCAGATGAAGCGAGATCAGGAGAATATACAGGATGCGGTAAAAGATTTCAATCAAAATGCAAGAGCTTCTCTCGTGCGACTAATGTAGTATGTGGTTTCGGGTTATCATGATGGAAAACAATGCTTCCTCGGTTCATTAATTCCGGAAATTTCTTTACTATGAAAACTTTCAATTGATTTGGTTGAAGACATTATTTCGTAGAATTTATTGTTTCACCTTGAAGAAGGAGTTCATGGAAAATTTTACCTTTTCAACCCCACCAAATGGACAAAAGAACTTTTTTGGGGTATAGTCCTGGCTTTGGGACATGTGATATCTTATTGTCCTAACACCACGTGAATTTTCTATGCACATTTTCATAGAAAATCCAAATTTCTTCTCCAGTGGCAAGCCTCTGCGTGATGAGAGAGAAACTTTACTGACTCCCTAATGTGTTAAGAAAATTTGTTGGAGGAAAAGATATTTAAAAAAAATTTCTACCCTTTTATCATCTATATGCTTATAAAAATAGAAACTTTTTCTTAGCCAAACATATTTATATATTTATTTTTTTATCACACCATCATACAAACGATAACTGCGAATGACATGACTTGGAAAAATTTTACTTCCAAGCTTTAAAGAAAATGCTGCGGAAAGGAACCTATTTCAGAAAATCTTTCTATCCATCCTCCTTATATCTTTATAGAAAATAAAAATAAGGGATAAAATTATTTTGCATAACCAAATACATTTAACGATTTGTGTTTTCTGATGCCATTATAAAAATGATAACTGCTAACGTGATGGCCTGGAAAAATTTCAGTAACCATACTTTAAGAAAATGTGGCGAAGAGGAAAAGTATGCCGCAGATAAGTGAATCCTGACTCATTCTATAATCTTGCGTGGTTATATCTCATCAACTTTCTCGGCAGTCTAATGCTTTAGGAAAAGATGGGGGTTGATCAATTTATAGGGACACGAACTTCGCCTGTGACGCCATATCATTGATTGATCAAAATAATAGATTTTTTCTGATATGGTATATCCACCTGAGTAGCGACAGCAAATATATATCGATCATTCCTTTTATCCTGAAGACCTTTTTGTTGTTTATTTTTTGTTTGTTTCTGGAATACGTGGGTAAATAAGTTATTTTATATTCTTCTGATCTGTTAAAGGGCCTTTCCAACCACGTAACACGCAGGCATGAATACGATTATGTAAAGCAACCATTTTATTTCACTCACATTATTTAATTCGTATTTTAATCACTTTTTAAGTGATGGAAATAATAAATACTTTCCTCAATTAGTAAGAAAGATTGAATATTCCATTCATGTTCTGAAATATATGCAGTACCATGGTAGTTGTAGTTTCAGAATTGGTTTCCTCTCAATTTAATTACGCGAAATTTTTTTATATTATCATACGAGAACATGTTTTGGTTTGAGGGTTCTGAAACATAAAAATTAGTACCCAATAAATTTGCGATTTATCGCTTTCGAAACAGTCATTTTTTAATTTTAGGGTTATTAGAAAATAATGCAGAAGGTTGTAAAATTTGGTGATTTAACAGCAACTAAAGTTACAACTTGATTTTCAAATTATACATTCTCTTAATTCTTACGAATTGTCTTAATTTCAGTCATTAACCAATTTCAATAGGTTCGAAACAAGTGCGAGACTATCAGATTCCGCATGCGTCAGTAATGGGAAAAAAGATGATTTTCTTTCTCTCATTTCAAAATTGGTTCAGCTCCAAAACTTTGTTCGCCAGATTGAAAGAATGAAAGTTTTAAAAATTATCATTATATATGGGGAGACTGATAAGATTACGCTATCTTGTGCCCCCGGTGATTTAAAACTAAATTATCTAACCAGTTGGATGGGCACAGAATGGAAGGAAGGGGAAAAAAGAAAGAAAAAAAATTAAAGAAAGGAGACAACAAACCCTCCATTTATCTCCAGAAAGAATCCCATTGATGTCAAATCCTACAAGACTATTCATTTTTTGTGAATTAATAATTAGATGGAGGGAGGAGCAATAATACTTAAACAAATACTGACTATGGATTCAACTTACAGGGAAATGAGAATACTAACTAAAAAGAAAAAATTCATAAATTGCATTGAGAACATCTGTGTTTCGTGTATCAGAAAATAAACAATCACTGTAGAGTCAATAATCTATAGCGTCCATCTGATAGAGAAATCCGATTGTTTCAAACCAGTTTAAACTGATTAATGGCTTAAATTATTTAAGATAAATAATGACTCAAAAATAATTATGTTCTCGTGTGGCAACTTGAAATTTGGGATTGCAGATTTCATTTTTTTAGAAATATGTTAAGTTTATTTCAGCTACGAATGTCCGATGTGTAACCCTCCTGTTACACAGAATACGTTCATTCTGTAATCCAGTTCGTTCCAAACATTTTATAGCATCGTGATTTATTTGTTATCTTTGACGTAACCTCACAAAAATAAATCAAGACAGTGTTTACGTACCATCAATGTCAAAAACACTTCCAGAACTTAAAGAATGCATTTGTTTAGCATACAGAACCATTGACAGAATGTGATGTATAAAACGTTTGGAATGAACTGGATTACAGATTGAACGTATACCGTGTAACAAGAGAGTCATACATTGGAGATTTGTGACTGAAAAAAACGATATATTTCTCTTTAAATTCAAGCATCACTTTTGAAATATGTTTGGTAGTTCCAAAAATGATTTTTATATCGGGTCCATTATGTGTACTCACCCTGTATTATGACATAATACATTAATAACAGTACAAACAATATGCTGAAAATGTATTAATTACTCATTAAAAAATAAATTCAATGTGAACTTCAAAAAAGAATTGTAACGTTTTATGAAAACATTATCGAGCAAAACGAGATTTATTGTTCAATAATTCATTGTATGAGCAATTAATATATTGATTGCGCTGTTCTAGCTTTTGTTTTTTTAACTTTCGTAATGATTTATGATGTATTTCCACAGCTTTTCTTGAATTGTTGCAATTTGTCTCGTTATGATTTATATTTTCTTCTCCAGTTCTTCCTTTGTTATTTTTGTTTTTTTTCCGGTTTGCGTTTGATTTTTAATTTTGTTTTATTTGCTGTTGACATACATCTATCTGGTAATTTTTTTTTTACTTTTGAGTGTATGGTTTATTGTTTTGTAATATCTTGGAAGACAATAACGTGATTTCCAATATTTATCATATAGTTTTATTAATTTTCATTTCGAATATATTTCATTCAAAAAACTAAAAAGCATAAAATGTAAAGCTATGTTTGGAATGAAGTTTTAACTTCTCAAGTATCAAATTATTTTAGTTACATTCTGTTTACAAGCAAAGTATGGCGGATTATATTGTGTTTTGTCTTATACAATTAAATAATTAAATTGGGTAAAAATTAAAATTAGTTAACAGCAATATAAATGTAATTATTGAATCTGTTTCATTACGCAAGGGTTGCGCTATTTGAAACTGGAAAATAATTTAAGTGAGGTAATTATGTATTTATGTTTTACACTGATGGAAAAAAAATCCCAACACTAGGAAGGAGCTGTTCTAGGTAAACGAAATTTGGTAGTCGTGTTTATACATCTGAAAGATGACGTCGATTCAAATTTCGAGCTACGCGCGTAAGTGTGGCGCTAGTAGCGACACTATAAACAAGCAAATGAGGTTTGCTTTAAATAAGCGCTGTAAGGTTCGTGATCGTTATTTACAGTTGAGATTTGACGTAGTGGGTTAATGTTAGTCAAGGATGAATCTGAGAAGACGAAGAAGCCATTATCAACAGCTCACTGAGTTTGAACAAGGTCGTGTTGTAGGGCTACGAAAAGGTGTGTTTTCTTTCTGCGATATTGCTGAAAGACTTAGCAGGAATGTATCCACTGTGCATGAGTATTGGCGGCAGTGGTCAAGGGAAGGTACTGCCTCAAGAAGACCAGGTTCCGGGCGGCCACGTGGTACTACTGAGAGGGAAGACCATCGTATTCGGCATATGGCTGTGGCTAATCGTACTGCGTCTGCAGTTGAAATTCGAGCTGCAGTTGGCACCACAGTGACACAATGAACTGTTACAAATCGGTTACTTCAAGGACAGCTCCGAGCCAGACGCCCTGTATAGTGCATTCCACAGACTCCAAACCACTGCCATTTGCGACGTGAATGGTGTCAAGCTAGAACTCATTGGAGGACGGAGTGGAGATCTGTTGTGTTTTCTGATGAAAGCCGGTTCTGCCTTGGTCGCAGTGATAGCAGTTTGTTGGTTAGAAGGAGGCCACGTGAACGCCTGCTAGTGACCTGTCTGCGGCCTAGACACACAGGGCCTACTCCTAGAGTTATGGTTTGGGGAGCAATTTCTTATGACAGCAGGAGCACTCTCGTGGTTATCCCACGCACCCTGACTGCAAATTTGTACGTCAGTCTAGTGATACAACCTGTTGTGCTGCCATTCATGAACAGCATTCAAGGGGGTGTTTTCCAACAGGATAACGCTCGTCCTCATACCGCTGATGTAACCCAACATGCTCTACAGAGTGTCGACATGTTGCCTTGGCCTGCTAGATCACCAGATCTTTCTCCAATCGAGCACGTATGGGACATCATTGACGACAACAGCGTCATCCACAACCAGCATTAAACGTCCCTGCATTGACCGCCCAAGTGCAACAGGCATGGAACTCCATCCCACAAACTGATACCCGCCACCTGTACGACATAATGCATGCACGTTTGCATGCTTGCATTCAAAATTCTGGCGGTTACACCGGTTACTACTGTACCAACATTTCACATTTGAAATGACTCTTCTTGCCAATGGCTCTACCTGTGATCTGGAAACTTTAATTAATTAAATATGTTACCTAGACAAATGTATTCCTAAAATTTCATTACTGTACAATAATTTTTTCTTGGTGTTGGGATTTTTTTTTCCATCAGTGTATATATTTGATTTGATAAATGTGTTAGTAAAATTGAAAGAATTAAATTTTTTCAGATAATCACATGTCCATATTTAAACAGTTTCTTTAGTTTCCAATCTACAAAAGTATCTTTTAAATTAGGATCAAAATTTTGATTTAAATCATTGTTATTATTTCCGTTGTAATTAAAATTTGTATGTTTGTAAAAAATAATTTAATTTTAATATTAATTTTTTCAACAAACAGTAGGGAAAAAATTCAGGACTTTATTAATTATAAACAAAACAATTTATTTTTTAATAGATTTTTAGTTACTTGCTTCAGTTTCAGTAATTATGAAAAATGGCAACCGTATTAGCTCTGTAAAATTTTGATTTAATTGTTTATATACGTATAGTCTTGAAAAAGCAATACAGACGAAGTAAGCTACACCTAGCTAATAAATGTTTTTACCATCAAAGTTATACAATATTTTGAAACTATTATCTACATCGCATTTTTATATAAGATTGAATTTTGAAATGTGTATAGTCTTCATTACTAATACCCTTTCTTAAAGTTCCCAATTTTCCACTATTACTATCTATACTGGTAATTGTGTAATCATTTTTAATATTAAAACAAAATATTACGCCTCTATTTAAGTTAAAAATTTTAAAATGTAAGGTATTCACACATCAGAACTAAAATGTGTTCCGCATAGGCTAAAATATAGCCGTATGTATAATTTTCTGTTACTCAAATTTGTCACACTAACGCTTTACCTTTGATCAGAGCTGCCAAACGAATGATAAATTCTTTCTAGACACAAAACCGACTGTTTTGTTTGAAGAAAAACAATTAATTATGTATTTTTGTATAAATAAAATATGTATGTACTATATCCTCTCCTAAACATGTCTCTTTTCAACCCAATTTTGCCCCTTTATAAGTAAACTTTTTTTCTTATTTTATTTACTTTTTTATTGTTATTTTATTATTTTTACTTTTGTTCTATTTTGCTTTTTCAATAACTATTTTATTCGCACTTTTGCTCTTTGAAATGTTCAAAACATTCCAAAGAGCAAAAGTAAAAATATTTGATTATTTTTTATATTAACCAAAGTTTTCCAGCTGTAAATTTGGATTAGAATATTTTATAAGAAATATTTATAGAATTGTTTTCATAAATATCAATTTTTTTCCTTAATTTTTTTTTAATTTTATAAACAACTATATAGATACAAACGATTTTTAAATAAGGGAATTTATAAATAATTCACTGCTCATCAAGAATTAATTTACGCTACCCTCATTTTTTCATATTTCGGTTTTATTATCATGTGAAAACAGAATATTGTTTTCTCTTGAATATTTTGGAGCCACAAAATGCGAAAGCAACAAATTGTTGAAACCTCAAAATATGAAGGCAACAAATTCTTGAAGCTTCAGAATATGTATGCAATTATTTCGCGATTTATGCTTCATTTATTTTATTTTTTTTTTTGTGTCTGCTTTCACATCATACTTTTTTGGAATATCTATGGTCTGCCAATGTATATTTATTTTGGAGTTGGCTTTCCTTTATAGATTTTGAACCATCCATCTATCGTCTGATTTTGTAGTTTTTTCCCTTGGAAATTTCAGTTTTATAACCTAATTCATGCTAAGTGTTTTTTTTTTTTTAAATAAACCAAACGAGTTAAAATATTGTTTGCTTAATAGCTAAAGATTGATGATTCAGGGATAATTTCAGATTAACATCACCAACTTGATTTCCAACTGTACATTCGCTGCATTCTTACTAATTGTCTTAATTAATTTAAGTCATTACCCAATTTAAACCTGTTTGAAACAAGCATAAGACTGTCAGATTATTTATGAGACGATATTTAGAAAAACGATGGATTTTTTTCATCTCTCTCTTCAGTCGAGCTCCAAAACTTTAATTTTTAATTTTTCTGTCTGGTAAACAAAATTTTAAAAAATTGTATCTTATTTTTATATATATACACAGAGACAGTGAGAGAGCGGCAGAGAAGTTTAAACTGGTTAATGACTTAAATTAAGATAAATAATAACTTTAAAAAATAATTTTCTTGCATGATAACTTGAAATTTCCGATTGAAGATTTCATTTTTTTTAATATTTTTTCCACATAATGGCAGCACAATTTTTACTGCACAATATAATAATTATAACTTTTATAATATTCGCGAAAGTACCTTTTATTGTTGTAGAACAAAACTGCAATGAAATACTGCTGCCAAAACACATTAGTAGAATTCTGGAAAAACGCTAATAAGAATTTAATAAAGAGGTTAAATATTTTTATCAGGAATAGGATTGATTTGATTCATTCATATGAAGAAAACTAGTTATTAACAGTTTTTAAAAACCATCCGTTTTTATAAATATTTGCATAAATTTTTTAAAAATCATTTCAGACGATAAAAGAATGTTTATGCATTATATTTTTTACAAGAAGAAAATGTTACATCAAAAGCAGGAAATTATTTTAATCCTGTTTATACATAGTTAGAAACTTAGACATAAATTTATTTTAATTCTCCGCGTACATCAGCCTGTACGGAATAAATAAATTAGATTTAGTCATTCGCTTGAGAATACAACCAGCATCACTTAAGCTAAACTTTTAAAATTAATATGTTAAATGCCACGTACTTACTTTAAATTTGAAGAATAATTCAATCATAAATTAATGCATCAAGAAGCAACTAAATATTCAAAAATAGTAGCTTAATGTTCCTAATGCCATAATTACTTGTCAAGATAGAATAAAATTAAATATTCTTAGGCCCATTAAGTAGGAAGTCACCATTGAGGAAATAGTTGTATTTTAGAATATTTTAATGCTTTCCTGTTTAACAGACTAAATTTGATTTTCTATTAAATTTTGCTCTTTGGTTGAAATATTACTGCTACGATTTTATTCTGCCATATTAGATTAATTATATCTTATTGTAATTATTAAGCTCTCTTTATTCTATAATTAAAAACAGTAATACGAAATTGGTCAAGTTTTCAACTAATTAGAGTCAGTGTCTTAATAATAAAACTTCTGGTATGGTATTTTGGGATTTTATGGCACAAGAGCCAAATATGGCTATACTGCGCCAAACAAATGGCATTAAAAATATGTCATGTTCAATTCAGTCATTCAATTTTAAAACTGCAATTCTCTTTATAAAATGAAAGACATCCAATAATGGATAGCATCTGCTTTGTCGGAAACAAAATTTTACCTAAATTATTAAAAGATTAAAATATCAATGAAATTTAAAAAGGTGAAAATGCAACTCGCAAAGCATTAAAACAGGCAAAAAATTAACAAAAACAAGTGAAAAAAATAATTATAATCTTTTGATTCGATGTTTTTTCAAGTATTTGTAATGAATAGGTTTACTTATAGGCTGATTATAAAAAAAATTTAAGGTCAACCCATTGAACTAGATAATTTTGGGGTCTTTGTTTAAAAATAGTTTTATCAACTGTGAATGAAGATTCCGAAGCAAATGGAGTCACATCAATTTTTTCATTTGGCTTGTATTTTATTGCATTGTCTGATTCTATATCGCTGTCAGTGTTTTGATTTTTTTTTACTCGTGATCATGAGAGTTTCAATCTCAGAGTTGGCTTCATCCATTTTATCAGCTGGTTTAGTATTAATGGTATGCGAAGAGCTAAAGTTAGAGACTGGCATAGATTGGGAGACTTGAAGTGATGTATTCCAGACTTTGAAATTCGAAATGTTTTCAGAATTTTGTGATCTTTTTTTATATTTTTTTCTTATAAGTAACAGTTTTTAAATGATTAAGATCCTGTAAAATAGAATCTGAAGTAATTGATATATTAGAAGGATCTAGAGGATTTGTCAGAACCTCAGTTCCAGATGTTTTGGCACTTGGCGATTTTGCTTTCTTTTGTTTCTTCTTAGGGAATCGATCTAAAAAAATTTGGAATCTTTGGATTGAGAATTTGGTGGGGAACTTTTAGCCGAAGTAGAAACTTTATTTCGATTGGTTTCCTATTTTGCAAGTTATTGCTCTTAATTGATTCAGGAGCCGAATATTTACAGAAACAGGTGTTCATAATGATAATGTCAGTATTCACCGTCTGTGAGCCAGTACATTTTAATGTTAATTCAATGCTACTACTATAAGAAAGGCCAAGTTTGGGTGACCTGTCTACCTTGTCACTACTACATACGAAATATTTTTTTTATTTAAGGCTTGGATTTCTTTTTCCATCTTCCATTTAGGAAAATTACGAGAATAAGCAGGGTGGGTTTCAGAGCAGTTTAAACATTTCAAAGTTTGAGAGCCACAAGCTGAAGTTTAATGGTCATCAGTTGAGCCCTGAGCACATGTAAGACTACCACAAGAAGTTTCCTGTGAATGTCCAAATCTCTGACATTTAATACAATGCTGCGGATTAGGTACATAAAGTTTAACATTTGTTTGCATATAGCCAGCCCGTATAAATTTCGGGAGTTTAGGGCTACTGAAGGTCAGAATGACATGTTTAGCAGGAATCAATGTATCGTTACGTTTAATTTTTATATAATGCGCTGCACATACTTTTTGAGAATTCTGTTCCTGACTAATCAAAAAGAACTAAATCAGACATAACCCCTCTAGAAAAATTCAATGACCTGTGAGGATTCATCTTTACAAGAAAATTTCCAAGTATTGTTAATTTCTGCATAGCAGTAATCTGCGCTTTTGCTGAGGTCTCAATTAGAAGATCTTCAGATGGAAACTTTTTCGTAGTTTTTACATCACCAATAAATGATGAAACTAATTTTTTAATAAGGAAAGGTGGTACTTTATGGAAGGTCTTTGGTGTATGTAAGATCAAAAATCTTCTGTTATAGGTAGATGTAGCAAATTGTTTGAAAATCCCATGCAAATTGGGCAAAACAATTCGAGCCCCGAAGGTACCGCCCACCATAGAGTCCAACAAGGGAAGGCAGCCATCGGCTCTGGTTGCCTCCAGCCTTGGCGCTTATTCTGATGCTTACCAGAACTTATACTTTAATAGCCACTTCCAGGAACGTCTACCACCCTTAACGCAGAGCCCCAGAAGGTAATTCCTTCGCTTAATCCCCTTGAGCAGACACGCCAAATGGCTGGGATACCAGCCGTCGTCTAACGTCACCAACATTAAAATATTGAAATTTTGTTTATATTTGAATTGCAATATTTGTTACTAGCAAAATTTAATTAAATTTTATAAATATAAAATTATTAGAAAACTTAATTGTTTTGCGACTTTTTTTTATCGAAATATTATTTAACTAAAATTAACATAAAACGAACATTTTCTTTTTTTTTATATTTCTTTTTCGTTAATATGTCGAAGCTAATAAGACAAAAATTAAACTCAATATAAAAATAAAAAAAGGCCATTGAATAATTTTAGAAAGAGTTTTTTTATATTATTGAGCTTATATAATAAAATTTTCCAATGCATTTTGAATAAACCGATATTTTAAATAAATGCATTAGTTAGAGATTAGTTTGAGCATTAGTTTTATTAGAAACATTTAGTTTGGTGAAAAAAAGTGACATTTTTTATCCTTCTAACCTCATTTATTACTATATTATCTATTCTCCTGGAACTCCGTTTCACTTTCTGAAATTCCTTAATTTATCATGGATTATTCAGGATGTGTACTGGGATTTTCGACTCTTTTCTGGAAAAAAAAAATTAAATAGTTCTGCCTAGTGTTAATATGATTCAAGATTTGATTTTGATTTAAAATATAGAAATTTACAATACCTGCAAAAAGGTTTCTATAGAAAATAATTACTGATCATTGCCTTGTTATTCAGCAATACACATAAGCAAAAATTGTTTCAACAGATTACATTAAAATTATTTTGCTTTCTATAATACTAAATTTTTCATAAAATTTTCCTTTTTTATTTTTCTTAATCTTCAACAGACAATTCAGAATTAGTCCATTGCAATCTCCCATCATCAACAAAACTTCAGTGACAATTTCTTTATCATAATCTCTTTTACTTCATTACATCATTATGAAACTTGAAAAGAAAATTGATAATCCAAGGATCAAGTTTCAGTACGGATCTCTAAGACTTGCATAGGACTGGAACACTAGCAAAAAAATGACATTTTCAAAACCGCTCAGAAACAAGTAACTGGTATAATATATATATTATATATATATATTATTATATATATATATATATGTATATATATTATATATAATTTAGGTTATGAAAAATGGCCAAAACATTCACTTGTGTGGTTGACAAGTTTTAGTGCTGTGCGCGGTGGTGGTGAAAAGATATATTTTTTAAATGAATCAATAAATCGAAATAGTTCTGTTTTCAATTAAGATTTAAACAAAAAATATTTAGTCATCTATGTTTTTATTACATCAACAATTTTCTATGAATATTATGACAACGATCTTATTAGGGTTTATTGGTCTCATTTCCTTATAAATTAATAATTGATAGTTTATTGATAATAATTATAATTTATTAATATTTTAATATTAATTCATAATTTGACTGGTAAAACCACTTTTATTAGCATTTCCCTCATCAATTGAAAGAAATTTTTAAGATTTTCAAACATTGAATACAATTTTTTCCTCAGCACAATAATCAGATCAAAAGTTAACTTGGTAAAAGCTGCAATTCAATAATTAGCTGAGAATTTAAGGAAACAGTAAATGTCGAGTAATTAATTCAGTATATTGCATTATGTACAAAGAATCGTAAGTAAATAAAAAAGATGAAAATAATACAAACCGATCAACAGATAATCATCCACTAGGGCAGTGATGGGGAAACTACGGCCCGCGGGCCAAGTCAGGCCCGCGGAAAGGTTTAATCCGGTCCGTTTAAGAGTGCCGTCGTGAGAATGTTTGAACCCATTCTTACTTCGTAATTTGACGACCCGCATAAAAACTACCAGCGGGGATATTCAAAGCACAATAGTATTCTGGACAAATCCCTCCGACCAAAACAGCTGACTCCTCTTCGCTCGAAACTTCCAGATACTCTCGCATTTTCGATTCATTGTTCTGTTTTTCCGAAAGAACCGCAAAAGTCCGATTCCCGAACAATCCTTGAAGGTAGGTATAAATTCAAGCGAGGCCGCCCGAAGATCAGTTAGTTGGCGACTTAGTCAGTCATCTGCAACGACCCGCTGTGACTCGAGTATTTGTTTGTGCAATCCCCGAGACTCCCATTGCCTCAACAAACACCCGCACAAGTGCATTAGTTAGCAATTAGCAATGAAGATAATGACAATGTTCGGCTCATCTTATATATGCGAACAAATCTTTTCAACAATGAAGCTTAGGAAAACTTCTTAGAGAAACAGAATTACAGATGAGCACCTTTCATCAGTTTTAAGAATTTCTGCTTCGCAAATGGAACCGGACTATGATAAAATTTTGATAAAACAGTCTCAATTTCATTTTTCTCATGCACCATCAACCAGTAATGACACCAGAAAATAAAATGATAATACTTCTATCAAGAACTACACTAAATTCATTTTATATTTTGTGCTTATAATTTTCTTACCTTTTGCTTTTTTACTATTAAAATAATAAGTGTATGTAATAATATATGTATATGTTTATAGAACACATAAACTTTTTAACGATTAAGCATTATTCTTTGGCCCGCTACGATCGTCTAGTTATTACAAATGGCCCGTCTTAAAAAAAGTTTCCCCACCACTGCACTAGGGGATAATCTGACTCGCTAAATGAATTAAAGCGTTTTATGTAAACTATTTCTAACATAATCAATTTCCTACAATTTTTTCTTCGTATATTTCATTTTATTTCTATTACTTAATTTCATAATTTTTTACTTGTATTTTTTCTTTGTTCTTTAATTCATATGTTCAAGATGCTTTTTTTTTACTTTTACTTCATTTTGTTTTTCATTATGTTTTATTTTTGTTGCATATATCAGTTTTCATTTCCTCTTTTGTTTGTACAAGACAACAATCGAATACCATAGTTAAGTCTAGGTGTTTCTGGCCGATATTGCCTTATATTCAGATAACATCTGAAAGCATTTTATGCAACATCTGCCATCTATCATAAATAAGTTTACTAATCTAATTATTTCATTTGTTTACATTATTCAGTTTGGTCATATTGCAATATATAGGACAGAATGAGACAGTATATACAAAAATACATTCCTTAACTAGTTTCACACAAGTTATATGTATGAAAATTTATTTCATTAAACCATAATTGTGAATTGTAAATGATTATTATAAATTGGGAAAAAAATGCCGCGGAATTATATTTTTTATTAAAAATAATAAAAATGATGCCTAAAAATGAAGGAAACATTTTTTTTTTTTTTTTGGAAATCCAAAAGCGAAATAAAATTTTAATCGAAGAAATAAATTATCATAAACGATTCTATGCAATTTTCGATTCTCATTAATTTACTTTTTTTACTTCTATGTATAGTTAATAAAAATGGTATTAAGCATTTGATTGACTGAGATTAAAGCCAAGAAGCGATACCATCATTAATTATTACTACGGCTTAAATCCTTTCGTTTCACAAGAAAAAATTTTCCTGTTAATATTAAAGTGCTTAAATCCAATTATACTACAGTAAACATTATAGATGCCTTTCAAAATATGACGTTTCATTTTTTTCTATTAAATGTACCCATGTTTATCCCTAGAGCACTTATTAAAATCTGAGCAAACTAATTACAAAATTTGACTTTTTTTTTTTTTTTTTTTGAAATTTCTGACTCAAACCTGCTAATCCTTTAAAGTGATTTATAATTTCTTTTTCCTTGAGCAAATGAGGTTTATGAAAGTCTCAATTAGAAAAAAGAAGCAGAAAGGAAGAAAAATCACAAGAGTTAAAGTGAAATTTTTGAAGAGAAAAATGGCAGACACTTTTTCATCGACGTCAGAAAACATTTAATAGCTTTATAAGATTAAACTCAGGAAATGTCACAGTGTCCTGAATGCTAAATGCTTTATGGACGATGGCATTTAAGGATATAAAAATCCTTTTGTTGATTTTAGAATAATCCTCTGTGAAAACGAATTCATTCTACTCTCTCGAAATGGAAAAGTACAGCAAATTTAAAGTGAAAATTTTAAAGCAGTGAAAGTTAATTAAATTCACAATAGGAGATAAAGTCACTTATTTTACGCATTTAAAAAGGTTAAGCAATTTCAGTGAAATTCACGAAAATAATTCCCGTTTGTAGCTTTATATTTCCTTCAAATGAAACTAATTGAATCCGCATTATTGAAATTCAAACAGAAATAACCATTTTAATATTTGGTTCATTTGAAAATCACATATTAATAAATTAATTTGAAATCAAATGAATTAATTTTCATTGGATGACTATTTAATTACTTGATCTTACTAATTACTTAATTCAATATTTGTAATTAAAATAAATGTAAATTTGTTAGAATTGAGCATTACATAATCGAACGAAATGTACTAAAAATGAAATTAATTCCTATTCGATGGTTTTCTTCAAAAGTTATAATTATTACTTGTATGTATTTTATATTTATTAAGTAATGAAAATAAATACTTTGTAAACGATGCAATTTGCATATAATATTTAAATGTTTTATAAAATCAAAGTAAACTACAATGTATAACGGAAACATCTTTAGAAACCAGGTATAGTTTAGGATTTTTTTTAATTTACTTACATTAATAACATGGCTAGCTTTTTACATTGACATTTTATTACATTAATAAAGTGCTTTTTCTTAAGATCATAATATATTTTAATAAGTTCTTTCAAAATCCTTTTGCATTCATTTCGAACATTCAAAATCCTTTTGCATTCATTTCGAACATTCAAAATCCTTTTGCATTCCTTTCGAACATTCAAAATCATTTTGCATTCCTTTCGAACATTCAAAATCATTTTGCATTCATTTCGAACATTCAAAATCCTTTTGCATTCATTTCGAACATTCAAAATCATTTTGCATTCCTTTCGAACATTCGAAATCATTTTGCATTCATTTCGAACATTCAAAATCCTTTTGCATTCATTTCGAGCATTCAAAATCATTTTGCATTCCTTTCGAACATTCGAAATCATTTTGCATTCATTTCGAACATTCAAAATCATTTATTTTTTATATACGTGTTATGACTGGAAAGAAATATACAGAAGTTCCAAAAGTATACTGAAGGGATATTCCGCCTTACCACTGAGATTGGAAACCATTCTGTCTACGACTTCGGACACCAAAATGAAAATTTCGAAAAGTTCAAAAATTAACTATCTTTATTAGTAACAGAGATTGGGGAGGTTCTTCCAGTTGATCAGATAACTTTATTTTTGGAGATTAAAATGTGAAGTGCTCAATTGAGCAGGATTCTTTTTACAGTATTTTGCATGCTCATCAATTGTGTTATTATTTCGACCCGAGATTATTATTATCATTTCTAGAATAATGCGTTGCTCAACAAAAGGGTGTTGTTTTACCATACTACTCATCGGATGACTTTCTATAAAAATACATTATTAATAAGTGTTCACATTTTTCATAATCTGAATATGCATTATTGATTATTTGCAAATATTATAAGCATTTCATTTCCATTCACTTTGTTATGGAGCATAGTAATTAGAGATTCTGAAGTGCCTTCTGAGCTTCGAATACGTCCTAAACTTTTCAAATAAGTAATGTGATACTCAGTATTTGCTAATATGTTTGTAAATGTAACTACTGACAGGTAATCTAGATGCAATGCTTAAAGTGGAATCTTTTCAGATGAGTATGTTGAAGAGCAAACTTTTATCAATAGAAAAAAGTTTGTGGATTTGCTTTGAAGAATGGAATAATAATCACATAATTCCCAGATTTCAATTTCCTAAGATTCATTTCCGAGGGGATACGAGCAATTCCTAATATGTGAGTCGAAGTGATACTGAACATTGATTTGCAGTTAAAATATTTATGGCTTGTATGATGATACAGACGTCACTGTCCAGTTTAGATGAATAGAAGAATTATGAGTCTCATTATTTCAAACAAAGAATTTTAAATTTTTCCTGTAATACAACAAAAAAAAACTTACCCTCCAGTAGTTTTTTTAACAAAAAAGCTAATTTTAATTATATATCTTTTTTTTATCTCATTCAAGTTGTCGCACCCATTATATACAACAAAAATTCTTCGCCATTGATTTAAAAAAAACAGCCAAAAAGGTACATACGGCTATGATAATTTCATACACTAATAACAACTGTTATTAAAAAGTGTAACTTGCTCGTATTTTTTCATTATGAAATCGATCAGCAATATTTTTGCATAAGAAAGAGTGCCTTATATTGGACAAAATGTTTAAGCTCTACTGCTTTGATTGAATTAGCTTTCATATAATAACAACAACTGTTACTAAAATTATCTGCTGATATTTGTCCACTATGAAAACGACAATTATATAAAAAAGAATACATTATAAAGGGCTAAATGCTTAGTTAGGTAAATGTTATATACAACTGTGAATGACTGGCATTCCTTACAATAGTAACAACTATTACTAAGATGTATAACTTATTGATATTTTCCTGCTGCAGAAGTAGTTGAAACTTATATCCTAATCAAATTACCAGTATTTTCGGGTGGAAGCAAAGCTAATATAGTGTTTAAAGGCTCCTGACAATATGGATGATGTTGTAGAAACAAGCCAGAAGTAATGTCAGTTTTGATAAATATAGCGAGTTTGAAACAATGGCGTGATATAAAGGGTCCAGTCAGAGAATGTCACAGGGCAGACACATCTTCGTTTCATTAAAAGGAAGTGCTAAGCTTAACATACTTCCCTTTGTGCATTACATTTATCATCGTGAACTTAGATCAGGACATCTAATATTTTATATGGATTCAATTAATGTTAGAAATATGCAACATAGAATGTCAAAGATTTCGTTTCAAATGGATTTAGTTATTTTTCAATATTGTATTAAATTTTATTGCAATGAGGCTTTACTTTTCTATAAAAGCTTCCAATTATTTCTCAAAATAAAATGGCTTTATTATCACATTCTGTTAGAATATTCTGTGCTTCGTTTTTCAATTGGTGTTTAGAATTTCGGTTAAACGAGGATATTGTTTGAATTAACGCAATCTTTTAAAAAGCATGTTATTCAAATGTTTCATGCAGAGTCATTTAATTTTTTCCGTTTCCAAAACGAATATGTCTTGAATCTTTAGCACGTAAAATTATATAATCTTAATTTAAATTGTAATTTCCTTAATTTATTCAAGTAAAATTATATTTTTTCATTTTTTTTAAATAGAAAGTTTCACGCATTGCCTTTATGTTTGTTTTTCAGTGAAGCAAATATAAAAATAATTAAGATCTACAATGCATTAAAAAATGGATTTTTTCAAATGCAAATATTTCTGATTAATCCAAATAACTCAGATTTTTTTCTCAACAAGTTCTTTTTCAATTTATTTAACTTTCATGAAAATCAAATTGTATTTTATACTTTTTAGAAACAAACTTTAAAACGAAATTTTCGAGTTGTAATAATTACAACACAACTACTCCTAGATGTGAAGCATAATTTTTCAAGGTTTAATTATATCTGTCTTGAATTTTACATAAAAAATATTTTCGTTGTCCTCAACGCTTCTAGCATGTTCAAGTGAAACTTCTGCAAGACGGTCATAAAGCGATTCGAGAGCTCTACATTTTAAAACTTTTAAACGTTTAAAAGGCCTTGTAAATATTTATTTGTTTGAGTTTTTTTCCTGATGCGGTGAAAAAAAAGAGAAATGTTCTCTGACAGTAAAGGGTGGTGAAATGGTTAATTATCAAACATTAGCCTCTCGTTCCTCTCAAAAGATTTGACTTTATAAAAATTAAACGTCACACCACATTAATAGCCATTTATTAAATACTCTCATAATTTCTACTACGTATTGCATATTTTTATGGTTTTTGAGGTCAAAGAAAGAACAAGAAATGAAAAAAGATGAAAAAAATAAATAAAAAGACTTGAATTAAAATCGTATAAAAGATCTTCAACAAATGAATTATTTGTTATTTCTATTTCTATCAGTTATCTATATTTTGAAAAAAGTTATACACAAAATATTTTTATCAATCCACCAAAAATAAATATTTCCAGTAAATGCGTGCAGAAAACCACACTGTTTAACCAAACGATTTAATTAATCTCAAATAACAATCTTTAAAGATACGAAAACATTTGATTAACATCATTTATGACTGCTTATATGAGCCACAAATATATGAAATATAATTGGGACGTACGAAACAAAGAATGAATTGAGTTGAAAAACAACTTATATCAGTATAAATTCAAGTACGATAAGGCTGTCCGGTGATATAATTTTATTGCTTCTAAAATGCAAGTAACAAAGCCAAGATTGTCGCGGTAATCTTGTGTAAATCACCAACTGATAGAAAACAGACATCGTACATTCGATGCAATGCTGCAATAACTGTCACTTACGGTATCTGACAAAACTCTTTACTGTACAGTTCCTCGAATAAGATATAAAAAGGCTTTGACAGAATTCCGCTTGCGTCTATCTTTATGAAGCTTCCTTTTAATTTTAGATAGTGATGTTCACCATTTTTCCCTAATATGATACAAGGCAAGTCTATGTCATTCGACACGTTTAAACTAGAAATTTTCTTTAGCTGAAAGTGGTGCATGTGAATAATTTAGTTGGAGCGCATTCCATTAACGGAAAATGAACGAAAAATAATATATTTAAAACTGAAATAAAAGAAAGCTGTTTGTTAGATGATTTGCAACATTGATAAAAATAAAAAAGAATATTGACACATAATCTTCATTGTTTCATTTGAATGTAAAGTTGCTCTCAAGACAAAAATTATGCATAAATATTCTATAGATAACGTTTTACGATAGCGTATTAAATTGTTTCTATGCTGGAATCAGCAAGTCAAAAGCGACAAATGAACAACCACGCATAACTTTTATGGTACTAGAAGATGAATCCACCTAGACTGACTGTTATTTTGTTAACCGTATCTTGAATATGATTGTCACAGTTTCAGTAATGAAACTTGTTCTAAAAAATCTCCAACGCATTGATAAACCGATTAAAAAAACTGTAAAAATATTATTTGCAATACACTTTAGATGTAAATAAATAGTAAAATGAAAATTTGTTTCTTTGGAGGAGGATATTTTTTATTTATTATATCATTCATTCAAATCGGAATTAATCCCTGAAATAGTGGTTTAATATTTATTTGAAACCTAACAGACAAAAATAAGTGTTAAGTGCAAAATTATAATAATGTTAAAATATTCGCAATAACTTGCAAAAGGTGTGCAAATATAACGAATCAGCTTAAAAGTAAGATGGAAGAAACTGAATTAACCTCTCATTAACCTTTGTCTCATTCCAATTTAAAAAATGGAAATAAAACGCAAAATTTACGAACTCGGGTATTTTTATTCATGATTAGCTTTATCCTCAAGCTAATAAATCCATCAAATTATTATTTTAAAAAATGGTATTTCATTACTAGTTGACAAAATAGAAACCGGCATTTCGGATCAACTAATAAGACGCAACAAAAGAACTGAGATGCTTTTAACTCCTCCTGGCGTTATAGACGGCTGTGGACAAATGTATGTACTGAATACCGGAATTTCTATTTCCCCCTATACTTGTTTCTTCTTTTAGTTGTAGCTATGATAAACACGCAGAGCAAAGTCTTTTTTTCTCTTATTCTTAGTCTTAGTATTCGTTTCAAAACAAAATTTCAGAAATTTTTATAACAAGCATCTCTTGACAGTTTTTGAATAATATTACATACGCAAACAGTCAAAGATAATAAAATAATTCTTTTTTCAATTATTTTTGCAAGCTAAGCCTTATCATAACCCAAAATAGTTGAAACATTGATAACTCCCTAGATATAATATGACATTGGTAATTGTTCCTTACTTTATA
>JAPMOQ010046685.1:305043-319779 GCA_026543055.1 Argiope trifasciata
GTGTATACATGGCAAATGCAAATCATTCTGGTCATGTCATTAACCTCCCATTTAATATCAAATCAAGTTAGTCAATATAAAGTATATTTAATGGTCAACGTTGGTCAAAAACAACCTATACTTTGAGTTCATGGAGAATTTTGTAAACTCTGAATAATTTATTCTAAAGCAATGTTTCAGAAAAGCAATTAATCTATTTTTCATACATTAATTCTTGCCAAAATACAGCTCATCTGTACACAACTCAGGAATTTACTACATATCTAAGCGACTATCAGGTTTGATTACATTTTAAGCATCCAATTTTACCGTAGTGAACCATTTGTTCCATACCTGTTATTAATAATTTTGTATTCTACAGAAACACATTCAATAAATCATTACGGAGAAACGTGATATATTACAGACCATTTAGCTAATATATGGCATGCCTAGTTTGCTAAGTAAACACACTGTCATCAATTGATGTGTTGTTCTGTTTACAAAGTAGTGTGTTTTGATCCGTTATCGAAATGACTATAAATGAGGTTAATAACTCAAGTTAGGTTCAGAGATTGATTAGCATTTACTTCATATTCATCCAAATTAAAATTTGAAGAAGTTATTAAGCAAAATCCTGAAGTAGAAACTAAAACAAAATTCATAACTCAACATTTTGTTCTGTTTTTACAAATGAATAACCACTATAGATTCTAAAATAGATAATTTTTATAATTTCGGCTACAAGAACATAAATATTTTTTTAATTATATATATTTTTTTTATTAATTTTTTACTCAAAATTGATTTTTGCCATTAGCTGTTTCATGAGTTGTTAATAAAAACTTTAGAAAATGCAGGATTTTTTTTTCATATTACGAATAATATTTTAATGTAGTTTTATAATTAATAATAAGTTCATTTTGTTGATAAAAGGTGCTCTGCCATTGTTTTTAGTAGTTCAATTAAATTAATATCATAATCTGTTTTTGACATTGGGGAGGAATAATTAAACAAAGAAGTCACGTGGTATCATTATTAATGAAAGATGTATAAAAAGTGTTAAAAACAAATGGAAAACATTATAATCATTGTAGCATTGCCAAAATTGAGCAATTTATGTAACGTCCAAAAGACCATTATCATTGACTTCCATGTCAAAGCTAGCAGTATTTTTGAAATGGCTTAATTTGTGAACTGTAAGATAAAATATAGTAAAACTGTACAACACATGAGAAAATAGATTAATCCAAATTCGATACCCTTAAAATGTGATTGATGTATCGAACCACAAATGACAATCATTAAAGACTACAGTGACATTCTTTCGGATGAAAACGTATGCAAACGCGACTTTACTGATCGTAAAGACAAACCAAGTCAATACCAGTCCAAAAAACTTTATAGAACATTGCATTATGACAGCTTTCCATTGGCAACAAAAGCTGGAATTCGCATGCCTATATAGCAATTGGACATGCACTCAGGTAGACGTCTGTTTGCTAAGTAAATCCCCCTCCCGCTTAGGAGGGTCACCTCACAATTAAGAGAGTTTCGTCATGGAGGTTGGTTCTCGCCACTCCAGGTAGCAGAGTCTGTTGCACTATATATTATGAGTGTGCGATATTACATGATATTAAACAATATTACGAATATTGATCAGTGTCATACACATTGTAAAATATTTGTGTGCTACTATAGACAATGGCGGCAACACAAGAATGTAAGGGTTTAGCTCCTCCCATCGCTAACGAGACGTACTTACCAAGGGAAGAAAGAGATGTACTGTGGCCAGCCTCTTAGGACTCAACTACAGTTCCCACCAGAGCTGCTGTTTCGGTGGCTCGGCCATTTAGATTTTTTCGTGTCCCTTCCGTCTGGTTAGTTCTAAATGAATCACATTTTACTCAACGTTTGACAGATGGATATTTAAGTTTAATAAATAAAGAGAAAGAATACCAAATCTTCCGTAAAAATTGCTGGAATGTTTATACTTGAAGTAACCCTATCATAATTTGGGAAATATCTCCATGGTTCACAATTAACACTGGAGCAGAACGGTGGATTAGCGTGTTGACTGCCACCATGAATTTCTTACAATGTAATTGACACGGGCCCGCCACGGTAGACAAGGTTTTAATGTCACCTTAGGCCAGTGATTCTCAACCTGTGGGGCGCGCCCCCCTAGGGGGGCGCGAGCACACTATTGGGGGGAGCGAGCATATCCAAGAGAAAATGTTATTTAAAAAAAATGATTAAGTGTCTGAAACTAAAGAACACTTACACACATACAAAACAAAATACATTTCGACATATTTAATAATTAACTTATTAAATTATAACAACTTACTACATTAAAAACAAATCTGATAATTATTAGTGACTCCCTTGGCCCTGTCTTGCAGAGCAAAGATTTTCGAAGTAGGGTTTAGTATTAGAGATAGATACTCTCAGTTCTTTTTCTATATTTAGCTGAGATCTATATTTTGTCTTCAAAGAAGCCACCTCAGAAAATCCAGTTTCACAAATGTAAGATGTTGAAAATGGTAGTAGAATGCGAAAAGCCCTTGTTTTTAGTGCAGAAAATTCGTCATCTACTCCTGCCCAAAATTCAAAGAGTGATTTATTACTAAATTGTCTTTTGGTTTCGCCGCTTGTCGTGAAGTCTATGATGGTTTCTTCCTCTTCAATTGAGAGTCCTTCGGGAATATTTTGAAATGGATCCCTCACCCACTTGTAACTTGATGTCAGTTTGTCAGTCAGCAACAAAGTACTTTTTAAAATTCTTTGCTAGCATTACTAAATGATTTTCAATGGTTGCAAAAACAACTTTTACATGCTGTTCTTCAACCTTGCTAGTTTTAATACAATCATTCAAATTTGCAAACATAGTTAAGTTTTCTTGCTTTAAATTTCTGCTCCACAATTCCAATTTCCAACAAAAAGAATTAACTTCATCACTCGTATCCAATATATGTGTATTTGCTCCTTGCAGTTGAAGATTCAAGTTATTTAATTTCTCAAATATGTCGACTATGTAGCTCAATTTCATCACAAATAAACTATCGCCAAAATTCTCAGCTTCCAGGCTGTTTTCCTCTTCTAGTGGAAGAGGAAAATAGACAGAAATTTCTTCTCTTAATTCATAAACACGTTGTAAAAATTTCCCTCGTGATAACCATCTTGCCTCGCAATAAAATAGTAACGCTGAATGTACTGCACAAATGTCTTTACAAAGTGCGGAAAAGATTCTTGATTTCAGGGGTCTCATTTTTATATAGTTTACTATTGTTACAACCGTAGTTAACACAATATTTAAACCAGGACTCATTTCTTTGAAAGGAATGTGTCCAGACGCACTATGGCGATTTTTGTTTCACAAGTGCTTGAATACTTTGGAATCTTCTGAGCATAGAACGGGCACCATCGGTGCATTTTCCGACGCAATTTTTCCATTATATGTTTGTCTCGTTCATAAAATCATTTAAGATAGAAAATAATGCGAGTGCTGTTGCTTTGAGTTCTATTGGTTTGCAGAAAAGTAATTCTTCTACTACTCACAAATCATCACAAAATCTAACATAGGCAATGAATTGAGCATCTTTATTACTATCTGTTGCCTCATCGAGTTGTATTGAAAACAATTTGTCACGTAACTTCGAAAAAAGCTGACACTCTACATCTTCAGCTATATCAGCAATTCGACGGGCAACAGTATCATTCGAAAGAGGAATAGACTGCAATTGTTTTGCAAAATTATCTCTAAATATAATTTCTACAATCTCAATTGCGGCTGGCAAAATAAGCTCATCACCAATGGTGTGAGTCTTTTTACATCTGGTGATTTTATATGAAACTTTGTAAGAAGCAATTAAAGCTTTTCATTCACAGACAAAGTTTTTTTAAACAATGTTTTTTGCTTTTCATATGATTTAAATTTTAATTCGAAGAGTTCTCTGGGTTTGTTTACGTACTCACTATGAAGCGTTTACAAATGTCGTTTAAGTTTATTAGGTTTCATGCTGTCTGCCGCCAACATTTTTGAGCAAATGATACACAGAGATCTTTCTTCTTCATTTACTTCAGTACTAGTGAATCCAAAATTTAAGTATTCTTAAGAATACTTTCTTAATTTTATTTTCGGAACCACGCTTGTCTGCGTACTTGTTGATGCTTGTCTATCGTCTAATGTTCTCTTACGCCTGCCTAAAAATTTATCCATGATTCTGCATAAGTCTGCTGCCGTGAATATTTAATACGGTGAATTGCAATTACACGAAAATAAATATAACATACAACTCAGAATAGATTTAATTGCGATAAAAGGATCGACTCGAATGAGATTGTCTGGAATTGAAATTGGTGTCATAGAAATTTCTTCTTCTCCCTACGAGAAAACATTTGTTCACATCTGCGCACGCCCCTAACTTAACTTTTAAGCTGACCAGACAAATTCCAGACAAATCGAAACTTCTCCCGAAACTGTGAGAATGCCCGACATGGCGGGACGCAAAAGCAATAAAAAGGCATAGGATTCTTGTTTTTTCAATGCTGAGGATCGGTGTTGCAAAATGTCAATAAATTTCCGTATTCATGGTGATTTGTAAAGTTTAAAATTAAGGTTGTAGTGTAGGTTTAGTTCCAAAGTACTCAAAATACATTATTATTGTATACATTTTATTGTATGTGGTGGGGAGGGGGGGGGGCGCGATGAAAATTATGATTGAAAATTGGGCCGTGAATATAAAAGGTTGAGAAACACTACCTTAGGCAGATACATTCTCTCAATATTCACTGCTACATGCGGGATATATTTTCTCTGCATGGTGGCATCTTCTGGCATGATAATGGGGTGTATCATATAGCAGATATTTTAATGCATGATTCAGGTGGAGTTTGCCTTAATCTACTATAACATAGATTATCCGGCATTGATTGTAATCTAGAATCTATGGTATCATTTTGGTTGAATTGTTGGCACAGTGGATCTTCAATGACATTTCATGGGGAATTAGTCAAGATACAAATCGATACAGCTATTACCTTACATAACATTTCCTATTAGAGCCTTTCAGATAACGTTCTATCTCAGAAGTCCGCATTGCGAAAGATAGTTATTGATCATTAGTCACATTAAAATACTGAATTATGTATTTCCTGCCTTTAGAAAATTGATGATAATAGGAACAAGCAGCCATTTAAAACATTTCCAAAGACATATTTTAAATGAATGTCATGTTTGGCCAATTTCAAAACCATAGGTATAACAGTCGATGCTCTATAACTAAAAAACCTTATCCTCTTTACCCTTTGGATACATTAGAACTTATTAAGTTAAATTATTTCAGTAGCACTCAGTAGCATATATTTTGAATGAGAAATAAAGGAATTTTTGCATAAAATATAATGCTTTTACATGTTCAAAAAATTAAATACGCTTCAAATATACAAAAAGGCTTCAAATAAATGCGCAGTCAAAGGGTTAAGAAACGTACAGTGAAATACAGTTTTTGAAATCTCTGTTCGAAATGGGGGATGCGGGTAAACATTTAACCATTTATGAAATTATTTAATGGATATACATACATGTAATATTACATATGAAAAAATGAGCAACTATTGTTACTGTGATTCAGAATTGGATGGATGGATGTTTGGATTGCCAAGTGGTCAATTAATAAAATATTTCTTCAAGGTAAAAATACAACAACGTTTTGTTTTTATAAAATCAAAGTACAGTAAGTTTAAAGGACAAAAATCGTAAAATTAGAACTCCAATTACAGAAAAAATTCCTTGAAAAAGCTTAAAACCCCATGATATTCGTATAAAATGGATAAAATGTATGGCTGTTAACAATTCAAATATATTCTTGTGAAGGTTTTCTCCCATCAATTCAAGCATCTCCAATGTTAAAGAATTAAAATACTGCATACGATGAGTGGTAAATTTAGGACATTGAATTAAAATGTGAAAAACTGTAAGATTGACACCGCAATATGAAAACATCGGTGCACGCTGACCAAACAAAAGATGTTTGTGCCTAAGTCGAGTGTGACCAATGCGTAGTCTGGTTAATTTGACATCTGCTCCTCTGATCGAGATAACAGGCCAAAAGTTAATCCAAAAGAATTTTTTATCCTCGAATCAAAAATTTATATTATATATATATATATATATATATTTCAAAAATGGGCAAAAATGGGTACAGTGCACAGAATTAGGAGCTAGTTCTTTAGTTTTACCATTTTTTATATTAAAATATATAACTATCCTTGACAATGCTTGAAAATTTAAGATATCGTTTACTATTATGATTCTCTGCACACCAATAAATATTAATTAGTGTTACACTAATTAGTGAATCTAATTAGTGTAATTATATTGATTTTTAATCTTAAATTAAGAAAGGCATTTTAAAACGTCTTATAATCTTGTCAGATAATAAGGACGATGCCTGAATTTATCCATAATTCCATTGCACACTATTTAAAAGGCTTTTCGTTCTGAACGGAAACATATGAAGTTCAGATATTGAATTAACCTTTAGAGCACCGAAAAGTAATTCAATGCATAAATATTTACTGAACAGGAGGATTTGTTTATTGCTCCGAAAAATTCATATATATTAATTATTTAAGTTAAATTTTCCCTACAAAATTAATCTACGTATTTTAAAATTCTTAAGTATTTTTACCAGTCAACATTTAAGAAAATAAATAAAATGACAAAATGATGCACTGAGTTGAATAGTGCCTGAGAGGAGACATCGGAGTGCTAAGGGTTAAAGTTCAAATCTACAAATTTTTATATTATAAATTTACAAACGTATCACGATGAGAAAAGTATTATACTTTGTCAGTATATAAATTTTAAAAAATGTTTCACTAATTTTTTTTATTGTTCAATTATTTGAGAGAAATGTCTAGAGTGTAATTTGATACAAGATCATTAAAAGTTTTGGCGATGTCTTATCGACTTTCGCAAATAATTTTAAAATCATTTTTCAAGCAGTAAATGTTGAGAAATAGACACTTCCTGGCGAATAAGAAAATGTTCCTTTATTTTTAACTCGATATCGGGTTCCTTCAGGCACTTTTCTTAGTTCTAAAAATTCTACTTTGAACAATTTCACCATTTATCAAGCAAAAATAATCATTCTAGAGACAATGGAAAGAAATTGGCAGAAATATTATTCTATTATCAGATTACATTACAATAAGAAGAAAAGTCAGAATTCAATTTCAAGAAAGGTAGATTCTATTTTTCTACTATTGTCAACCATAGGAGACACGAAAATTGTCTAGATTCTTTTTCCCCCTTTCTTTTTCTTCAAGTGGAAATTGCATCATTTCTTTTGTCAGAGGAAATTCAGAAATAACCTTGATTACAAAAGGATTAATGTATCCGTAAAAAAGCATAATTTAGAATCAATAGTTTTCACGAATATGTATTTTTTTTCAAACCTGGCAGTGAGTTTCATATCGCAGTTTTCTCATTGATTAATGTCCTAATGTTTTGATAAACTTAATTTCATTATTGTAAACAATAAAACGTATCTAAATTGATGTTGCTAAATATATTCCATTGTTCCGCATATGAACTAATGAAAGATGCAAACATATTGCAAAATATTACTGATGTCCGATAATTCTTGACACATTATGAAAGTATGTAAGCGTTTAAATAAAAATAATGACGTTCCTTTGCTATATAATATGAATTTAGCTCATTAAGTTTTATTTCATAAAATTTTTTATCCCTTTGATTCCGATAGATGGCTCCAGATATAACTTGATAATGGTTTAATAAGAGAATTTCAGTTATTGCATGCAATTTTTAAATCAAGTTCTTTAGAATTTTTTATCGGACTTATGGAAAAATTGTATGAATGATATGCCTTGCAATAATTTTCAGAATTTAAAACAGCGTATCACAGCCGTTATCTAATACAGAACTCCACAATCATTATAACAAATTTTTATCGCTTGGATGTATTATGCGCAATTAAAGGATTTCATATTATTAGGAAATTTAAATTATTTGTTGGCAGTTTATTTTATTTAAGATTCATTTTTAGTATTGTAGTTCAAAGGTAAATAGAGACATTCTGTTTCAATATCATGCAGATTTTGTTTAGATTGATTTTGTAATCGGTCCACGAATTCCCAGACGTCTTGTATTTTCTACACGAATTATTTTTATCATTTAAACTGTGGCAGAAAACTGACTTTGTAAAACTTTACAGCTAAACAAAACCTTCTCAGCAACACACAGAATTTAAAATAAAAATTGAAAGAATGAAAATGTAATTTTTTAAAAAATCACCTTTAAATGGCACATTAAAATTAACAGAAACATCCTTTTCTTCACATGCCTTGCCTATTACTATTATGACGGGCTTTTTATCCTGTAATATATTGCAGCTTATGCATTATAAACTTCAATAATTCGGTTGGACTCAAATTTGACGTTGTTATACTCTTTCAGAGTTAAATCTACATTTATTATTGCATTTGTTCAGCTCGCTCTGTTTCCAAATCACCATGACAGCACATATAAGCAAATATACAGACAGTTCTGGGACATTTGGGGCAAAAAATTTTGAAGGAATTTTTTTTTTCTAGAATTTTATGATAAAAATGCAGATTTGAAACAGAATTCATGTACCTTTATCGACTTTTGAATTACCATTCACAATTTTCCACAGACGGAAAAGCAGACTTTCAATTGAAAGATTCAGCTCCAAATCCAATACATATCCAAGATCTTGTTATAAAGAAGACATGCTTTCTGGACTATTGAGTTATGTTCGCAATTGTTCACAGACGAAAAGGCAGACATTGTTGAAAGATTCCGAACAAAATTCGATATATATCTAGAGTTTTATTATAAAGACGACATGCTAAATTTCGTTTGTCTTAAATTTTAGATTATTCAATTTCAGAACTTAATGTCAGACAGACAATTATTTTTCGATCCTAGTATAGATTTCTTTTAAAATGGAGATTTATCGCCATCTCCAGGTCAAATTTTTGGTGGTTTAAAATGTTTCTTTTGTTTAAGAAAGCAAAAATGAATAGGAGTTTAGAGAAGTTCTCTGGTAAGAATTCATATAAATAAAAATGTCAGAAACTTATTAAACGAAAGATTTGAAAATATATTAAAGGGAGGTTATAATTAAACTTCTATAAACAGCAAAATACAAACGGTTGAATTGATTCCAATGAAATTTGATTTATGGAACATACACGAGATGCACACAAGTAATTTTGGAAAAAAAACTAGTTCTAAATTTTTCAATAGAGGGTGCTTTTACTGGAAAAAAATAGATTTTAACTTGGCAATAAAAGACAAAAATGGAATACAGAAACAATATTAGCATTTATTAATTAGTTTCTTATCACCTTATCTTCGAATCATATTAAGTAAAGATTAGAAAAAATATCAGTACTCTGTTTGAGAAAAACAGTTCAGTTTGCAGAAACAAGTACGGATTAGGACCAAATTGCGCAAGAGGAGCAATTGTTAATCCTGTTCAGGTTGTAGAGAAAGGTGCTTCATGTCACCATCCTTATTCACCACCTGCAAAATTTCAAGTCAAAGGACAGTGAGTTCAACATCAGATCGTGACTAGTTGTGATGCTTCGCGCATGAAGATTTATAGAGTTCTTTAAGTCATTTAATGTGACAAGATAAAATCATCATTACATTCTGACACATCAAAAGACATAAAGATGGCAAGTTGCTTACTTTAACCTGTTTTGCATAAAGCTTCCTATTTTTCACAGGCATGCAAATCTCAATTTTTTCCCTAAAATTGGCAGCTTTAACAGGTTTTAAATTTTATTACTTATAATTCTTGTTCTGGATTGTAAATATTGTTTATGTATTCGTTTTGGGCTTTTGTTGTTTCAAATTTAATTTCCCGAAAAAGACGCTCTCTGGCGAACATTTTGAAAATGATTTCTTTTTCCAAAATTCAATAAGTGCACATCATGTATAGCCTATATATCAAATTATGCTGCGATCCATTCATTCGTTTGCATTGTATCAATCTGTTTATAGGGGAAGTGTAATTATATCTAGCCAGTATTTATTTTCTGCCGTAATGTGTCATAAGCATTCTTTAAAATAATGAAATAACTTCAAGTTAATTGCGAATTTTAATATTACATGAGATCGATAGAACGGCTTTTATTTCCGAAACCCAATATCATTTCTTAGTCCCCTGTCCTCATCCAATATATTTCTAAAATTTAAACAAAATAACACTTCTAAGAAAAGTTGCGAAACAGTTTTTCAGTTTCGATTCCTATTCAGCAAACATTTACTCTACTCCATTATTAGTCGGTATTAATTAATCATCCGTCAAATCTACTAGTAAAAAAAAGATCAACATACCTAATTAACCAAGTAATTAAGTTTCTGAGAGAAAATTAAAAGTCAGATTTCTATGAAACTTTTACCCAAAATTCTCTGAACGTTAGCCGTCAGAACATCGACTCAAAGATCTAATTCAGCCTCATCCAACAACCACAAAAATAACCGTTGATTAACATTTTAAATCTCCTCGCGAAACAAGCGACGAAAACTTGTTACTAGGGCATTTGCGCCCTAAAGCTAATTTTGCCTTTTAAAAAGGGAGTATTAGAGAAGTTAAACAAAAGCAATTTGGCGCACAGAGGATGAGATTTTTAGTGCTTTTCTCTTGTCAAAGTGCATATATCTTTACCGAGTCCTAATTGTTTCAGCATATTTAAGACTCACGTTGGTGTAAAAATTTAACCTGGTTATTTTTGTGTTACAAATTTAAAATACAAGTGATATACTTTATACTGTAATGAAATATAACAAAGGGTTAGGATTATAACTTTATTTTAGCTATGTGGGCTATGAGCTTTTCATTTATGCGATTGGATTCAATTGATTGCGATATTGCGTGATTTATTAGAAATGCTTGCATTTGATATAGTGCAGTTGAGTTTTGAAGTGATTCCATGAATGGAATACATTGCATCTAATATATTTGAATTTCAATAAATATTTTTTAACACTTAACATATAGCAGGTCAAATGATCCATTATGAGCATTTGCATCGAAAATGTGCATATCTTATCACTTTTATACACTTCACTTTTTCTAAGAATTATATGAAGTTAATATTATATTATGTTTTTTTATTTATATTTTCTCATTTAGTGTAATATTTATATTAATAAATAAAGTTATGCGGTTATCTATCATAGCTGGTCATTTGGACGGGAGAAAACTTTATTATTTTATAAGGTTATCATATCAGATTATTATGTAATACATATTTACCATATTGTATTCAGTTAATTGCACATTGATTTAACTATAATAAATGCTTGGATTTTGTACAAGCAAATTGCAGACAAAAATATTTCGAAACAAGAATTTTTACTCCAGTTAGCAGTAGAAACTGCTGATTTCCAAGAAGCCCGAGAACAGCCCCCCCCAAAAAAAAATACAAAAAGATCGATGAATAAATGTATTACAGATTCTTATCAATACAAGGTATGTCAGTAAGGATATTGTAACGAAATTAAAACAATCAGAATTTGTTCCAAATCAGAAAAATACGTTTGAGGAAAATGTATAATGAAAAAACCCTGCATATGTAAAAGATACGAAAAGCAATGAATTAAAAAAAATTACTCTTTGTGCTTATGATACATTGAAATTGACAATTTTGTTTGATTATAATGAAGTTAATTTGCTTAGTTATTTTCTAACACTCGTAATTCATTCATTCAATCAGGAAACAAATTCCGTTCATTTAACCGACAGCTATGGTAGATATTGGTATATATTAAATGTCGATATGTTTAGAGTTAATTTTAATATGAATGGTGCAAATTTTGAATTTCAAAAAAATTATTAATGTTACAATCCAAATAAATTGGAAGTGTATTCATTGAAATATATGATGTAGTAAGCTAAAGGCCATGGAAAACAAATTCTTATTTTAAGACGTTACAAAAATTTCATTTGAAATCATATGAGCATTTTCATCAAATAAAAAGTACTGCAATGGAACCTTGTTTGACAACATTTCTCATAAAGAACGGTTTGTATAATGAAAACCCCATTATAAAAACTTAGTAATGTAATGAGTGATGTTAGTAACTGAATGAGTGCTAAGGAGACATCGTAACTTCAAATGCAGAGTTTCGGTCAGCAGTCATGTTTAACATTAGACTTATCGGCCTTTCACTGCCATTTAAGATTTATCAGCCGGCATTGCCAGTGTAAACCGGTCGTTTGACTGACTCATGGTATCTTTTGAGTTAATGATTGTTTATTGATAGTTTATGAAACTAAAATTATAACTGTTAAAAATATAATTTTTACCAACCTAAAATTGAAACAGTTCGTTAAAACTATACCGTTACTGCATATTAAAAATTTTAATGTTATATAAGCAACAAATAATTTTGAAAAATTTTATATCCAATTACAAAATTATCTTTCTCAAAAGTATGGGAAGAGCTTATTTCGTACCTCAAGATTCTGTAAACGATTATAATCTATTCGAGATGCATAGAAATGGTGAATACCAATTTTAAGATTTGAAGGAGGCCGGCTCAAAATAATCTTTCAAAGTTACCATATTCTGTCAAATTTGCAGCTTTATCTTCGAGAAACAAAGCAACAGTAGCAGTCCACAGTAATGTTATATCAACAATCATTTTGGAATTTAAAAAAGGCAATTCTAAGTCGAAATGGACGTATCAAAATTATTTGTCTAACCACTACCTCTTAAAATCTGTTAATAAAAACTTATAAACATTTTAACGTATTATAAAAGACAAATCTCAAAGTGATCTGCGCATGCACTCATATCTCGCTACCATATATTTGACTGAATTGTCCAGCAATAGTGGTTCTGTTTAGTGCGCATGAGCATTCGACAGAAAATAAGTAATTTTATATAAAATCCTCCAATACAAAATTATGTAGAAACATAAAAAACTTCAATCTTTTCTGAAATTTCCTTCGACAAATAAACAGTTTTGAAACAAAATAGCATTGAATTTACATTAAAATGCATAACAAAATAAACACTTTTCTAGTTCTATTCTAAAATTTACTACATTGTTTTAATTCTATAAATATCATCAAATAAAAAAATATCTATCAAGGATATTATTATTTTTATAATAAAACATAGATCATATAAATAAACAATCGTCTGCCATTCCAACTCATCAAGAAAGAAAATATTATACTTTATAATCAATTTCATACAAGTAAATTACATAATGAATAAAGGATATATTATTTTAAACCTTTATTAATAAATTCCATGAAATTCACCGAAGCTATTACATAAAAATTTAGAAGCCTTCAAATTGTTTAGAGATGTGCAAGCATATTTTTCTGAATGAAATAAGTTTTTTAAAACTTTTTTCAAATTTAAAACCAATCGATTTAGAAAAAAAATCATTTATTTGAATTTAAAAGCTCCTATTTCCTCTTTTAATTAAAATTTTAAGATTTGCTCTTATGTTTCTTTTCTGCCATTGAATAAAAGAGGACAGCTTAATTGGCACTTTCACAAAATAAAATATGGTGTGAATCTAAAATGCGCATTTTTAAAAGTAGATTCTCTAAAAGTAGTGAATTAAATAAACCCCTCAGCGAGAAATCTTCAGTGGTTTTTATAATATTAAATCGATGGTACGTAAAAAAATTATAGAAATATAAAAGACGTACGCTTGGACATTTTGAAGTCAGCATTTATCAAAATTTGATAAAGAAATGCAGTCTTAGCTCTTTTATATGGTGCTTTAGCCGAATTTCCGAAGGCTAAACGACTGACAGACTAACTTCTAACGTTTAAATAAAAGCTTATTTTTGATGCTGGGCCTTTAAAATTCGCTCCAATAAATTTTAAAAAAGACGTTGTAATTTTATTTTTCATCATGTAATTCTAGCATGACATAGTAGCTTAACAACCTTTCTAAGCTCGATTTAATTTAGAGAAAATGTTCAAAAGGATTTATATGAAATTTCATTCATAAATCTTCCTTCGAAGAGTTTTGTCGAAATAAAGATGTTCCAACTCGATTTCTTAAGGAAAAGGGTAATTAAAAGTAATCTGCCAGCACTTAATTTGATGTTTCAGGATTAAAAGATGATTGCAGTGTAATTGAAGGTAATTAGGATGAAGATGATGATTCTTTACTTGAAAGATGGCCAGCTCAAAAATACTTATTCATTGGATTTTGGAACATTTTCAAGTGCATTTGAAAAGATTTCTTGAAATTCTCATTATTTCGGCTGAAGTAATCAAGATTCTTGACTTTAATTAAACGGAAATCTTGATTAAGCAAAGCATATTAAAATTAAGCCAGTATTATAAATTTAATACTTTAGAAATTATAATCTTAATGCGCTAATTTATATTTAAATTTTGAATTTTTTTACTATCGATTGTGTGCGTGAGTTCAGCACTATTTTCAATGGTACTGAAATAATCATTTTACATTGCCAAAAACAAACATAGGGGAGTCGCTTAGACGAGGATAGAGAAAGTACCCTTTTTTCGAACAAATCAAAGTGTTCTATAACAACGGTTTCAGGTTTAAAAATTAGCCAGCATTTGGTATACTTTCGGTAATAATTTCAAAGAAATATCGTCCAAAAAACTATATGTGTATGTGAACGCCCGCGCTTTTGTCTGTGTGTGTGTGTGTGTGTGTGTGTGTGTGTGTGTGTGTGTGTGTGT